>JACCGJ010006940.1:0-19598 GCA_013407085.1 Atriophallophorus winterbourni | reverse complement strand
TACTATGCCACCTCGTTACTATGCCACTCTCGCTACTATGCCACTTATGCTCGGTCCCAACAAAATTCAATACAAAATAAATTTACTATGCCACTCCCTACTCTCGTTACTATGCCACTATTCTGTGACTATTTAAAAGTGCATTTTTGCGCATTTTACGCATATAGTCAGCCGGTTTCAAGGTCAAACACGCGATGTTTCTCCCTGACGTCAGCTACAACAAGCCAATCACATCACGCACAACGACAAGCCTCTTTCTTACTCTTGCTTTAAGTATCGATAGATAGACCCACGAAAGCGCGCGCACAAACAGACACTCACAACAGTGACATCGTTATTTTTCAAACTATTCAGCCCATAATGTCAACTCAGAAACGCAAGCGAACCGACTTTACGCTGAAGGAGAAGTTCGAGATCATCGATGCTGCGAAGAAGGAGCCGAATCAGTCCAAGTTGGCGAGGGAGATTAGCAAGAAATGGGGTGTTGAAGTTAAGAGAACCGCCGTGAAGGGCATTCTCAGCAAGAAGGATGCAATTGAAGCTGCAATCAAAGCTGGAGTTCCATCGAAGCGCATGAAGCTGACGCAGCCTCACGACCCGAAGTTTCAGGATGGTGTGCTGATGTGGCTGAAGTATGAAAGAGGACTGAATCTGCCTGTCAGCGGCGATCTGATCAAGGAGAAAGCGATAAAACTGGCCGAGCTGATGCACATCCCAGACTTCATGGCGAGCGACGGTTGGTTAGACAGCTTCAAGAAGCGCAATGGCGTCACGTTCAAGACAGTGCAGGGCAAAGCTGGAGCGGTGGATTCCCAATCTCTTAATGATTGGTAGCAGCTGGTTCTCCGGCCCTTACTCAGGTAGTTCTCTGCAGATGATGTCTTTAACCAGGACGAGACTGATGCAAGCGAGTGATTGGCTAGACAACGAGATTAACGAGATCCGACGAAAAAAGATGCGTCAGCCGATGATTTCTGATTGATTGAGCAAGTAAATGATTTCATTCATTCATTTAGTCCTCTCCGTGCCGGGTGGCACATGAGGCGAAGACAACTTCACGCCAGTGGTTCCGGTTTGTCGCTGCTTCCTTTGCCGTCTGCACCGTGAATCCTTGTGCATGTAGTTCGCGTTCCAACGTTCTGCGCCAAGTTTCCTTGGGCCGTCCCCTTTTTCGTTTACCTTGCGGATGCCAGTGCATGGCTACCTTCGTATGCGAACTGGGATCCATCCTGCAGACATGACCGAACCACGGATCTGTTGTCATCGTTTCCGTAGCAATGTAGGTTTTACGGGATAGGGTTGCTAGCCCTAAGCCCAAACCTCCTCCTTTCTCAGACGGGCTTGGGACCGTCCTTGGACTTCAGAAAATAAAGCCGGTTTTACAAACCCTCGTTACTATGCCACTCTCACTACTATGCCACTCTTGCTCGGTCCAAACGGGTGGCATAGTACGGAGATTTGAATGTATACGCAATATATGCATGCACAAAATTTGGCACCATGTTTAAAAAAAGAAATCTTGCTATTTGAAATGATTTATCATAAAGCAACTAAAATGTTTACCCGTTTGCATGATCTACCCTTTGAGAGGCGATTGTCTAGAGTTTAATTGTGCACTCTTGAGCACAGGCTTATC
The DNA here is from genome assembly GCA_013407085.1 of Atriophallophorus winterbourni. Taxonomy (NCBI): domain Eukaryota; kingdom Metazoa; phylum Platyhelminthes; class Trematoda; order Plagiorchiida; family Microphallidae; genus Atriophallophorus; species Atriophallophorus winterbourni. The sequence goes on along the minus strand of JACCGJ010006940.1, from coordinate 17,962 downwards.
AGAGTTGAAGTAATGTGATACCAACATACAAATATTAAATACCCCACATCATCCCTTAAAACATTTATTTGAATACCGTGAGTCACAACATACACGCAGCCACTCAGCGACACTACAAATCCTTCATTCCCCAACTAACTGTTGCCGATATTTTTATTATGTTCGTGTCTGTTTCCTTTTGGATGCCCTCCCCGAAACTCTTGTCATCGCTCCCAGCGTCGAAACGTTCATTCGAAATTTGGATATTTATTTATTGCATAACGATTTAACGACACCTGTGTATTGACTCATGGTAAGTATTCAACTGAACTATACTTGAAACTACATGTTTATTTTATACCTTTTTTCCCGAACAAATATTTACTATGATATGGTAATTTTGAAGCTATGTGCTTTTTGTGACCATAAATTCTTGAATCTTGAATGTTTAAAAAAAGTCTTCTCTCTATTTGAAAGGATTTATTATAAAGCTACTAAAATGTTTACCCGATTGCATAATCTACCCTTTGAGCAGCGATTGTCTAGAGTTGAGTTGTGCACTCTTGAACACAGGCTTATCAGAGTTGATCAAATCCTGACAAACCGAATAATCCATAGGGAGTCCCATCTCTCTTTAAAATTGGTTCCAATCTCCCGACCTGTATTCACAATTTGACACTTCATATACCACATTCCAGATTGCTTTTTGTGAAACAGCTTCCCACAAGAAATTGTTACTTCACTAAACGAAATGTTCTTCAAACAAACGTTACAATATTTTATGTTGAATAATAATGTGTTGGCCCAAGTCCGTTTCATACTCGCACGGAAAAACATATTTTCCCAAACGTATATTTCGGGTCAAAATTTCCCATATCCCCATCACTTGCTCCTCATTTGACCCACACGGATGCAAACATGGAAAAAATGCTCATTTTCATGATTTTCCATCACATCTTACGACTTGTTTAACTTATATACATATATCATATTGGATTGTACAGCTACTTGCTCTATACACCATAAATCTTGAATACTACTGGCAAAATGAAGACAGAGTCATTGTTTTCTAGAATTTTTAAGCCATCAACATTTGACGCTAAAATGCAACGAACATGCTTTTTATATTTGAGTTGGTCTTCTTCGAAACTTGGCACAAGAGTCTTGTACGTTTAGCGTCCAACGGATTTTACGTCAGAGCATCCAAGCGATAACTTGATAGGGTTTGTTCAATCCACCGTGAATGGAACAGTAAGATCTTCATGGACTCTACCACAGTAGGATGCCATAATTATTTGTTGAGCGTTGTAGAATAGATTAATCCCAGATTTCTACTGGGACTTTGCAGCCGTTAAATTTGACAGGCTTGACTAACACTTGGATATTCTCAATTTAATAGCCAGTATCGGCTTATTAAAGATTCATATGTTATACACGCAAGACACGACCGGAATCTGAATGCTTTCCATGTATGAAGCATCCGTCGTATCTTGAACATATCGTGGATGGACAGTGATTAATGCTGAAGTGTTCAGAGCATGTGCACCCTACTATGACAGCGCCGCCTGCGGTGGCTCAGGCACAGGTCAAAAGAATGAAAAATGCTCGTATATCGAAAGATCTACTCTATGGTGAGTTGAAATCAGGAAGTCCACAATTGGGCAGACCGCGGTGCAAAGACGTTTGCAAAAGAGATATGAAAGCTCTTGGCATTGACCCCGCGAGTTGGGAAGAACTTACTATTGACCGCTCACATTGAAGGCATTGTGTAAAGCGTCGTCCACAAGCTCTGGAGGATCAGATACAGCTCCTGGATGCTGAACTCAAATCACGCCGCCGGCGTGCAACTGACGCCCAACCACCGAGTTCTGAATATCGTTGCAAGCGCTGGGGGGGAGATATTGTTCCTCCCGAATCAGACTGTTTAGTCATTCGAAAAGCTGTGCGCATTGTGATGTACATCCATGGTCGACATTGCACGAAGGAGGTCAACAACAACACTGCTTGATTCCGAATTCACCCACCTGCACCAGTTCCCCTGTCAATAACACCAAGGCTACCCAAATATCACAATCGACGTTGTGATATCTCGGCTTCAGCATCATGCTTTACTCCACATGGATCATCAGTTTGTCGCGCTAGTATGTCTCTGTTGAAGAACAGTGAGGTTGCCTGCAAAATTCAGACATTCTAACTCGCTTCCAGCTGCTGTCCATCGAATATCAAGCCTAGAAACTATTCGTGCTGCGTGAGTAATGTGTAATCTGGCAAGTCATGTTGGTCGACTCCACAAAGTGCCTTGTGACGACTTATCACAGTCAACTCTGTAGAAAGCGTCTTCCTTAGTTCAACGAACCATATCAGATATCCGGACACGCCGAATGAAAACGCCTTGCATGATGTCGCCATGACACGACTGTATCTTCAAAACCAGTCGCTGCTTTAATGTTTAAGTCAAACTGTGATGCAGCATCATAATCGGGGGTCGAGTTACCAGGTACAAATCGACATCCAGTGGCGGATTATATGGCAAACGTTTGAGTATCATGCTTAGAGAACGACCTTCGTGACACTTGAGGGGATGTATTGAAAAGCACTCAGAACACGGTACGCGAGCACTTGAGCAACAAGTGTTTCGATCTGATTTGCGTACCCTTGTTCGCCCGTTAACTCAAGACACCCTAATAATCATCCCTTTGAGGCTTCGTTAGAACTTGGTTTCACTATTGTTTGAAGTAGTCGCGTGCTGAGTCAACGGTAGTCGGGACGTTCAACAAGTTCCGCTGTTTTCTCTGAATGTACTTTCTGATATTGGGCAATCTTCCATTAAACTCAGACGGTAGCGTTTATTTCGTTACTACTGTTTTAATGATAACCCCCACAGTGCTACTTGCAGGTTATACACATACAGTATACGCCGATATATTGATTTTACTTTATCACATACGTGATCATTTTTCACTTTCAATTCACTTCACTTAATAGGCATATCCTATCTCATCTTATCTATTCACACAGAGAACGACAAACGCTAAAATCTACCCGTTCACAGAGCATGCGTCCCAGATTGAGCATATCGTCGATCGACAAGGTAACATGAGCAGAAATGCTCTCAAACGATGTCAACTCCGTGGCGCAGGATCGCCCAGCTAGACCGGTTCTTGTGCATAAATAATGAAACTGTATAATTTCGAATGTACAGTTGAAATCGCAAAGTCCTATTTTAATCAGCAAGTACTTGCGCGGCAAAAACAATTTTGAAACAGGGTATGAAAGGTCGTCCTTGTGAGTTACAAAGAACTCGCTTTTGACGGCTCACATTGGGGACCCTCTCGGCTGCGCGTAAGTACTTATCACTGTGAGCGCAGCGGGAGAGATTGCTTATCTCAAATCGGACTGTTTCTTAAGTCGAAACCCCCGGAGCATTAGATCTTCATGCGCTTGAGATGGTCGACATCGACCGGAGGCCAACAACATCATCCTACGTTAGTTTCAAACAAGCTAATTTCTGTCAACTTCAAATCACGAATCTTCAAATGTACATATGCGATAGACTTGCACCCCTCACCATTTGGCCCAGAACATGCTTTTGGGTTGCGATATCTTTGCGGGTCTATCACTCCAACCTGACTAGGACAGTCTGAAGTGACCTTGAGATAGCGCGTTTGAGGCTTTGAGATTGGTCAGCCTTCAACATTACCCCATTCGCTCTGTGACTGACAATATGTAGGAATTCTGAGCTTGCCTCAAATAAAATTTCATATGGAAATTAAAGCGAAACCCAGCGTTTGATTTTTAAAATATTTATTTGCGTTTTTATAGAAACGTATTCACTTTTTTCTTTGCAGAACGAGAAGCAAAAGGTTTATTCGAAAATATATGGTATTTAAGGTTACGGGTAATTGGTAAAATCTAGGATTAGTAAATATTACGTGAAAAATTTACTTAATGTATAAATAAGAAGTTCCTTCTGTTAAAATACATAAGCAGAAATCGAAAGAAGGACGTTCGATATAAAGCTGTTTAGAAAGCAGTGTCGCTGATGTAGTGCAACGCTCTGACCTATGAAGATGCGTGATATGTGAGGTGATCATGGATAGCGGGCGGAAATTTTTCGTAATGATTCAAGAGTCGAAGACATGTAGAAAACTACCGATTGGAGCTGAACTTTGTTGTTTGGTAATTCGTTTCGCGGGTGCGGAAAAATACAGTCTGTGTGTCCGTTGATTTCTAATCCCCAGGCGAGACAGCACCTTATTGACTGGGGGCTGCCCAGCTTGAGGTGGGCGATAGCCGTCCAATGAGACCAAAAATTCTCTCCCACCGTCGAAAGCAGCCCCAGGCGGTGAGCTCTACGCCAGTCGAGCCATAGCTTTTAACCGGTATCTGCCGCTTTCCGTGTTGTTATCCATAGAAGCGGAATGGAGTGGCCACTCCATTGGTGCGTTGAGCTGTACTCCAGGGCAGCTGTTTCCTATGTAGCAAGTACTCCTTCTCCACAACACCACCGGGGAACCAAAGGAACAGCTAGGCTGATACGTTTGGGCAACGATGCCGTCGCAGGAGTTAGCAGGACAAATTGAATAGAACTTCGGACTGCCTAACGGAACTCTGGATTTTTCCTCGAGGTAGACTCCTGAAGCATTTTCCATGATTGAATGTAGGCATAAGGCAGTGGAGGTTTGAGATAAGGGTTTTCATTTCCATTCTTGGACTAACGAGTTTTACCTGCCCGAAGCAAGCTGGTCTTGAGGCGCCAGTCAGCCGCAGGCCAGAATCTGGAATTGGTTGTCAGAGGTTATAAGAGATGCGCGCCATTAGAGTATTTTTGGAATCGGGAGCTTATCTCCCAAACCGCTCCGGCCGTGGAACCCCGAACCCAACTTAGTCAATCAATAATAAATATAAAAGCAGCGAATTGCTATATCTAACACTTTATTTCTCTATGGTGAAAGCTCGCCATGTTTTTTACAGCCGCACGATATCGGCGTTATAGAGTTGGTGTTTTGCACGTTTCTATCAGGCCTAGCGAAACACCACGGGAATTTAAAACAAAACCATCTCACTGAGTAGTTTCTGTCATCACCTATACGTTTGACCTTTTTGATTATATTATTATTATTATCATATTTGCACAATCTGATACAGATATGGTGCCGTTCAACATAAACAATGAGATGTACAAAGCGAGAAGGGGGTTACAAAGCGTTGTCATCATCGTCATCGTTGAACGTAGGCATGATACTACCCGGTTGCCTACACCGAAGTAGGGGAGATTTCGTTTAGGGGGTCCCACCCCGATCCTTTACCCACAAGGCAGTGGAGCGAGAGAGGTTCGCACCTATCGGTGGCCGGTGACCGACGAAGCGGTTCATACGCCCTTTTCTGGGAATTTCCAGTTCGGAGCCCGATAACCCCGTTGATAGGTTGGTGACTTCAGTTTTTGCCTGTGCACCATACAATGTCCTTGGATAGGACAAGGGGCAGTGACTTTTGGAGCGGCGAGTCACATCCGCCGCGTCGTGATGTCCTCATTGGATTTTTGTGGCTTTTTATAGGGAGAACGCTTGCCAGGCGAAAACCCACCACACCCTCAGACACCACAGCCGAACCTTTCGCTGAGCTCGGAGAACCGAGCCCACCCAGCTGGCACCACGTGGAGGGATTTCGGCATAGACAATAATACTGTTATCACGCCCTTTCTAAAATGCCCATCGAAAGTATAGTCATCAACATTGTATGTATGAAAGCACAAGCCTGATCCAGACAAAGTGCCGTACCGTCAGAGACTGTCAGGTTGCCCAGGCCTAGACAGATATGATGAAGAAAAAAGAACTGGAAATGGTAGTAAGACTGCAGCCTGTTTCAGCATGCAGCTCGCTACCTCTGGCAAATCAATTTACCACGGTGTTAGCCGCACAACACAGAAGTACTGTACGATTGCACATCCATCATCAGCACTGAATATATGTTTAAGTTCTCACATTCGAGCGCAAGGTTGGAACAGCGAGTTATTCATGACAAACACTGAACGTTACTTTAGCTTAATGTTAACCGTGTAATAGTCATCTGGAAGAAGTTTTTACTTTGAAAATTCCATAAAACGGGAAACATAGACGAACTGGAGTTTAAAGATGAATAAACTTGTGAAGGAAAGTGAATAGTAGGGGAGTGATGGAACGAGCTAATCTGTTGTACTACAACAACAACCTGAGACGGAGAATTATGAAAGCAATGGTGACACTGGGATAGCAGCTCATCACTCGCTGCAGTGAATTCTCCGTAGAATGTGACCGCTTGTTACAATTGATTTAGAAGTAGTGTAGACAAAAATTGATTGACAACAATCTGAAAGAAATCATCGTCACCGTGCGTAGTGATTGTAGATACAAAAAAATCGCTAATGAGATCGGTGATAAATTTACCTACCTAAAAAGACGGTCAGTCAAAGGTTTGATTTCCATCAGAAAAAACGGAGTAAGCAGATAGCGTTTCGAATCTTTCGTGTGGGAGTTGCGCCCAACAGTAGAAGGGTCACTGTGTTCGAATGAATCATCGCGGGTGGTTGGTATTGAGTTGAAGAAGGAATTATTTGATCTTTCTGTGGAATGGCTATCCAAATAGCAATTAGGCGGATCAGTTGAACATCGGAATTCGTTCACAATTAATGGCTGGATTTCAGCGACAATTGTATTGACGATACGAGGAAACAATGTTGCATAAGAACCCGTCTACAATTAAAATGATATGAAATATCATAATGGAGCAACACAGAACAAGATTCAGAAACAGCTGTAAAAGTAGACTCTATGAAACCCAAAATGTTTCGAAATATCTGGTAAGCGGTCACCTGACACTCTCAAGCTAACCAATATCCTTAAGGATCCAATATCCATTAAGGATCGAACACCAATTTCGGAAACTCACATTGATAAATAAAATGGTGTAGAAAAACATAAACTGGATTCCACGATTCCTTGGTACCTCAAGTGATTAATTGCCACACAACCATGACAGATTAAAAATCCTAAAAGATGGAGAAGGTTGGGGCCTAAAAACCTACTGAGCCTACAGACATAGACACACTGCGATGAGGTGCATAAACTTCGAATCAAACATGCATTCAATCAAGTGTTGTTGACGAGCAAAGCGATTGGTTTCTCGCGGTTTTCACTATCACGCATCATGGTAACCTTTTTCTCTCAGCTAGCAATAGCGCATATTTATGAGCTTCTAAGATTAAATTCACAAGACCTCTTAATAATTAGATTGAACGTAACATTATCAGATATCCAATATGAGAATGAAAATAGTGATCTTCATGTCACACCATGAATCGGTATGTTGTTGGCCTGCTTCGATCGATGTCGACCACTGATGCGCATCACAAGTGAATGATGGTTTCATGCTCCGTAGCATTTAGAATGACTAAACAGTCCGGTTCGGGAGGAAAACTCTCCCTCAATAATCGCAGCGATAGGCAGTACTCGGTCCATCGGCGTCAGTTGAATGCCTGCGGCGTGATCTGCGTTCAGCAGCCAAGAGCTGTATCTGCTTTGGACATGACGCTTTACGCAATGTCTCAATGTGAGCCGTCAACAGCAAGTTCTTCCCACATCGCAGGATCAATGCCATTAGATTTCCTATCTATTTTGAAAACGTTTTGTACCGCAAGTGCGGTCTGCCCAATGGTCGACTTCCTGGTTGGAACTCATCCTAGATTAGATTTTTCGGAATACGACCAGATTCCATTCTGTAGACATGACCAAGCCACCGCAGGTGGCGCTGTCGTATTAGGGAGAACGTGCTCTGTAGACCGGCTTATGAAAGCACTTCAGCGTTAGTCACTTTTTCCATCCACGAAATGTTAAAGATACGACAGATGTTTCGCAAATGAAAATCATTTAGCTTCCATTCGTGTCTTGCATGGATGGTCCAGGTGTCACTACCGTACAGTAAAGCATTCAGTATGCACGCGCTGAATACAATCATCATTGTCTTCACAGTCAACTTGCGGTTGCCCAAGACACTAGAGTTCAAACGAGACAAGATTTCAGCTCTTCTGACAATCCGCTTATCAATCTCTGAAAGTTTTCAACAGTGATGATTGGAGGTGATACAGTCCCTTGACCAAGGACTTTGGTCTTGCTCAAACTGATTGTCAGCCCAAAGTCTTTGCATGCCGACGAAAAAAAGTGGTGTGTATGTATGTATGTATGTATGAAATCACAAGCCTGATACAGGAAAAGTGCCGCGCAGTCATAGAATGCACGTGGGCTAAGGTCAAGTTGCCCAGTCGTAGACAGATATAAAAGCGAAAAAAGAAATGATGATGAGAGTCAAGCGTGTTTAAGCATGCAGTTTACTTACTTACTTTTTTCCTTGGTCCCGTCTGGGTCGCCAACCAGCTCTCTTCAGACATCACGATTCTGGGCGAATCTATCCAGCTGTCCCCACGTCTTGCCCATCTGCTTGGCGTCTGCATGCAGGTCTCGGCGCCATGAATTTCTAGGTCACCCTCTCTTCCTCTTTCTTTGGGGATTTTAGGTGAGGAATTTTCTGGTGATATTTTATTCCTGTTTGTGGGTGTAGCCAATCCGTTGCCAGCGTCTCTGGAGAATGTCTTTGTCAGCAGGCTTCTTCGTTCATTGCCACAATTCTTCATTGCTGATCTTTGTCTGCTGTCACTTCTCCATCTCTTTTATCACTGGCCTTTCTGACTTGGCAAATTTGCCTGATAGTTTCTAGATGGTGGAATACAAGTCGTTGGTGCTGCTCTGATTAACTGCTTCTTCTGCTTCTATGGCCAGTGTCTCTACGTAGTTCCGCTTGATTGCTCTGACGCTCCGCTTGACAATTATATTTGCGTCTGTATATTCTTCTTGTGCTTTCGCTTTTGCTGCTCTCGTTCTGCTGTTGTTCACAATTGCTTTCTTTTCTCTTATTTCTTTTATCTTCTGCAACGTTCCTGCTGAGATCCATTCTTTTAGCGTCTATGTTTTGGGGCCCAGTACTTGTTGAGATGTTGAGGTCACCGCTTCTTTTACTTTTGCCACTTCTGTTCTATCGTCTCTTCTTCAAGCAGTCCTTTAAGGAACTCGAACTAGTTGAAAAGGGTGACCTCGAACTCATTTTTCATTTCTACTGTCTTTCAGCATAACGGCGTTGTAGCATTCTCGTTGGATGGACTTCTTTATCTAGTTTTTCTTCAACCTCAGCTTCAACTTGGCGACAAGAAGATAATGGTCGGAAGCAACGTCAGCTCCTCCCTTGATGCGTACATCTTGAAGAGAGCGTCAAATCTTCTTCACGATGCACACGTGGTCAATCTGGTTCTCTATCGACAGATCTGGTGACACCCAAGTCGCCTTGTGGTGAAAAAACACTTACTCCGATGACCAGATATCTTGCGGCGCATAGGTCGGCGAATCTCTCCCCTTGTCATTCATATCGCCCAGCCCTTGCTGTCCCATGATCTCCTCATACCCTCAGTTGTCACTGCTAATCTTGGCATTACAGTCACCCATTACAATGTCCTCTTCGGTCTGTCTTGTATGATGTATTATAAAAATCCTCCTCATCTTCACTGTCGTTTGCCGGGGCGTAGCACTGGATTATGTCCATGCTGGTCCTCTTCTTCTTTGTATAGAAGGAGGCTGTCGTGATCCATGCACCTCCCAACTAATTAGCGCTCTCTGTACTTGGAAAGTATCTGGGCTACTCCCTGGGTGTGTGCGGCATCTTCCTGCTCGTGACCGCGAGATCGAAATTATGAATGTCCAATACTAAAGCTATATTTTTCTGTAATATTCTTAATGCGTATATACAACGCCAGTATATTTACACACAACAGCTGTTATAGAATAACTGGAGCGTTATAAAGGACTTTTACGCACAGCAGCATGACGGTGAAAATTGACAAGATACAAATTGAAATCAAATAAATGAGAAAAAAGAAAGAAAAATAATCAATATCGCAGACAAAATAACATGTGTGGCGAATTCACTTACGGCGAACGACTCGAAGAGATACACTGAGAAGAACCAAGGTCCTGCAATAGGCGAATAGAACGTTATTTCTACTGATCCGGTGAGGTTGTGCCGTAAGGATGTCACGCTTAGCTGAGCGCCTCGCGGTTTATATGAAGTGTATGCACGAAACACGTGCTCCGAAAATTCTATCGACACTTGATACCAATCGGAGGAAAGTACGGCACCTCTTGGAAGGCTAAGTTGCAAGGAAGTCACAATCGGAATTGTATGTGGACGAAGGGAGCTGAAACAGGTGCATACAAACAAACAAACAAATACCATACATCGATATATTCGATTTTACATCATGTCGAGCAAAGGAGATTGTCAATGAAAGTTTGCTGAAGACACATGCCTTGGGTACAACAAAATGGCCATAGCGAACATCAGACGATAGCCTTAATGGTCTTAATGTTAATGGAGGCAGAATAACAGTTTGTTCGTCTGAAAATAATAATAATAAAAACACAACTTACCGAAGGAGGAAACCGGTAAAATGATGAGACAAATCAAAAGGAGCATCGGGGTCGCAAGAAGAGTTTATGGACATCAAAGCAAGTAAAACATAAGACAACAAATGCGACAACAGCGATCCAGATGCCCTAAAACCATCTGAAAAATAAGAAAACAAAAGTGATTATTGAAATGAAATCATGAGGTTATTGATAAATCTGCAGTTGGACAACACGTGTGGGGATGTGATGCATATCGAATGACTGTAGCACTGATGACAGCCCACGTGCAGTCTCTGACTGTGCGGCAGTTTGCAGGGATCAGGCTTGTGCTTTCATACCATACCATACCTTTGCACAGCAAGGTGTTAAACAGGACATTTCGATAAACGGAATTAAATGCTCCTTTGAAATAAAAAAGATGGCTATTGTCGACTGTGGTACGTTGACATTTTCTATGACGAAAGGAAGTGCTGCTAATGAATAATCGAGATTGTACACAAAATTGTATAAACTGTTAACCATTATGTGTTCGTTGGCCTTCAAGACGAAACATGACACCTAATTGTGATTCAGATGTATCTAAGCGACACACACAATCTGCTATTACAAGGAATCCAATCGATGAGGCAGGATTCGGCACGTGAATTCAGCACTATACCAACACCCGCCTGTCCTGAAATGGCAACTACAGAATAAAGGGAGAAGCGCAAAAAGTAGCGAGTTGAAAGGTTTGGGGCAGTGAGTTCAGTAATAATAGACGGACCACATAAGCGCGTTTCCGATAAACAGCAAACATCAATGGATAGACTATCTAAGGTAAGAGCCAATGCAGCTTACTGGCCTATTTGTCTGAGAGTTCTGACATTCACGGCTCCGATGTGAGCAGAGGTCCGTGGTTTCAGAAAGTGATCTGTAAATTCGCGAACAGAAAATGTTCCAACATGTTCAGCGCGGTCTTTTCTAAAGCTGGGATTGATAGACGGAGTGTTGTTGGGAGTAAATGGGGGAGGAGAAGGGTTAGAAACAGCTTGAAGAGTAGGGCCAGCAGTAGCTTGTTTTTCCTTCCCTTGCCCTGCTGTATGTAGAAGGAAAGGAGACCCTGTTTATCGTGCGCGACGGCCGATGCACTATGGAGTTGGGTTTTGTATTTATAGTCATGGTTGTATGTGGGCTGCGATGCTACCTGGTCGACCATGTTTAGACAAGAGAACAATAAGGATTCTGGACTGTATGTATGCATGAAAGCACAAGCCTGATCCAGGCAAAGTGCCGCACAGTCAGAGACTGTACGTGGGTTCTGGACTAAAGCGTTTGGGTAAAAAAAGCCTGGCCCACAAGGCAGCGGGTTAGGTTGAGACCGTGTTTGTCTGACCTATATCTACTGGCCTTCCTGGTATGAGTGTCTCTGAAGGTGCCCGGAGAGCACCACCCAGCATAGCTCAATGGCCCATAGAGGTGCACAAACTATCGCACCACGTTAAGGACCAGTCTCAGCGTGACATGCAGAAAAAGCACAGGCAAGCGGGGAATCAGAATGTGCAAAAGCAAACGCGAGAAAACCAGATTGTTTTTGTAAATTCACTGCATGCAAAGTTGTTGCTTTTTTATCAAATATTATATAATAATGGCAGAGAAAAATGACATAATAAAATACACTGGAGTGACTGACTTCAGTTTGCAACAAAATCATTGTTCAGATATAGTGAATGAATGAACGCACAAGCCTGATCCAGGCAAAGTGCCGTACAGTCAGCGACTGCACGTGGGCTAAGATACTGTCAGGTTACCCATGCCTAGACAGATATGAGAAAGAAAATAGAAATGGTAGTGAGACTCCAGCCTGTTTCAGCATGCAGCTCACCACCGATGGCCAATCAATTTAGCACGATGTTAGCCGCACAGAACAGAAGTACTGTACGATTGCACATTCGTGCATGATTGCACATCCGTGCATGATATTCATGCATCCGTGAATGATATCCGTTCAGATATAGTGCAGCCTGCAAATTCCGTATAGCGTAATATATGTTAGTCTTTTAGGTGGGTTTTCTTTCTATACATCCAGAGCAAATTAGCGAAATGTTGTTAGGCTATTATGCCTAGATCTCATATCAACAGAGATAATATTAATAATGTATAGCATAAAACTTGTGCGCTAGGCATCACTTATTTAGGGCCACGCAGAATTCGGTTCAATCTAGTTCTCTTCGTTGAAACCATCAATCAGCAACAGATCCGCGCAAAAAGTCTAACTCGCATTCCTGCGATAACACTAACTAAAAACTTTAAAATAGAATAAAATTGATGAACAAGCAAGAGTTGTAAGCGATTTCGTAGCAACCTCTTAGCAGGATACGCGCGTTTATGTAAATTGCAAACCCTTAGAGATAAGCATGTTTAAATCTATTATCAAACAAAAATGAGTTTGATTTACCTAACGAGGAAACACTTATTTGCTATCTTATCATGGCAAGATTCTTTCATTTAGTCTTACTTTTCATGAGATGGAAAGCTCTGACCATATGGCATGACACTTTCTTAGGCAAATTTTTTTTCTAAGATAGGAAGAGGGTATTTCATTATTCCCATCTAACTGAAGTTCAATCGTTTACTCCATCTCAAGTTTCGTATTCTCTAGGTGAAAGTTTGGCCACGTACAGGGTCTAACAACAAGTTATTCTGATCAAGTTATTCAGTCACATGAACTTTAGTTTCATTGGCTGAATCTGGGGGAGTTGTTCTGTTGAGCTTGGAAGTGAATGTTAATTAAAATCGCAAAGGGAGAGTTGGTATTGACTTACGACAGACGTCGATCCTTGGCTTACCAGTCGATTTGCGTACAGTAAATTCTAGTAAAGTGAAGATCAATATATGCTCAAACCATTAAACGGCCAGTGTCAATCTGCGCTTTCATATGATGTTGTGAGATGCACGCATTTCATATTAGCGTGCTTAACAAGAATAAGATCAAACTGATGATAATGCTTCGAAAGAGGAGTCCTTCCAGAGAAATTACGCTGTGGCTTTTTGGAAGAATGTGCTAGTGACACAAAGTCAAAAAAACTGTGTGCATAGTTCCTGAAGGCCTCAACCATTTTCATTTGTTCTGGCTACTCCAAGCTTTTCTTGTCAGTTTGGCAAAGACTGGTGATCTTTACTAACTTTAGCATTGAAATCGCTCACCACATTTTTATCTCATATCTGTCATGGTCTAGGCAAGCTGACAGCATCTTAGCCCACAAACAGTCTATGACTGTGCTTCACTTTGCCTCGACTAGGCTAGTGATGTAATAAATCATACATTGCTCTTGCATTGTTTCCTGAATAGACTACCTCTCCCCACGTGCAGTCTCTGACTGTGCGGCACTTTGCCTGGATCAGGCTTGTGATCCCATACCCCAATACCTCTCACCGTGCTGGTGAAGAGATCATCATCATCATCATGAAGCATAAGTCTGCAGCCAGACAAAGTGCCGAGCAATATGAAGCAGGAAAAGCAGATAAGCAAGCGCGTGAAAAAAGGGAAAACAGGCAAGCAGGATACGCAAAAGCAAATGCACAAAACGCAGCTTGTTTTTGTAGTTTCACTGCATGCGATTTTGTGTTTTTGTATTGTTTTTGTTTTATTTATATAAAATAATACAGGATAAAAAATTATGACAATAAAATACACTGCCGCCACTGACTTCGGTTTGCAGCCATATCTCGTAAGGTTTCCAGTCGACGATTAGGTGGAGCTTTTGGACCCCACCCAGGCAAACGAATACACCTAACTGAGCCTAGCGCTACGGTGAGTTTCTTTATCCCAACGCGCCACGCCATGGACTGGCCACCAGATCGTTTCTCCCAGCTACTGCCAGGCTCTGCGAATAAGGCATGGCACGGTAAACCGTGAAGAGGCATTCTTAAAACGTCCCAAACATTGCAAGCGAAAAAGTATCAGCATTTCGCTCAGTCCGTGGCCATCTGCTCCTAACACCCGCATGCAGACATCTATATTTGTAACACGATTCTGCCACCGAATGCGAGCAATCCTACACAGGCAATGGGTGAACAGAACCCCTACTTTACTTTCCAGATATCCGGAAACAAGAACGTGTGAAACGTACGTACTGTATACTCAATATCGAAGTGCCGCGTGCTCAACCGCATACCATCGAAGGAAATCTTGGCGCGTGATTGGCTTTTAGCCACCTTCAGCCCAGTGCAACTTGAACTAGAACACTACACAACTTATCAGTTGCACGTTTGGAGAACTGTGAGACCATGATGGAAAACGTCATTTTCAGCAGGGTTGCAGAGCGTCGGTGCATAAACGCAAATTAGAGTTCAATTCCCTTCGCTTCCCTTGCTGCTTGGCTATTCTACGTTTAATAGACTCCTTCTTAGAATCACGAAATCTTTGATTCGCACGGCAAATCCAACTGCATACAGTAGAGTCTGATCAGAGCCCCCTTCATGCCAAAATTCTGTAAAATGTTTCTGTTGGCATAAGTGTCTGATATTCGCCTTGTAGCATTTGTATATTGACCATCGTACTTAGTTTATGTCAATTATTTCCTTTAAATAATGCACACCCTGTTCCTTACGTTTTCTCGTTCGATCATGATTGCATCGGTTTTTGGACTTTCGTTTTCTATCGTATACTGACGGCTAAGTGCTCCATATTTCAGCCCGTCATTAAAGTTTTCAAGCAAAACATATTGTTGCGGTGTTATGAATTGGAATTATATTGTACGAGAATATTACAGGAAAACATGAAACCTGACGATCAGTGAGTTCAATCCTACTTCCTAATAATTCATATTCGCTACCTATCCACTACAGCCTAACTTAGTACAAGTTCAAGTTGCACAGGGATGAAGGTAGCTAAAAGACAATCACGCGTCCAGATTTCCTTCGACGGTATGCGGTTGAGCACCCGGCACTCCGATATCGAGTATACAGTTCGTACTTTTCACACGTTCTTGTTTCCAAATATCTGGAAAGTAAGGTAGGGTTTCTCTTCACCAGCACGGTGAGAGGTCAGCTATTCAGGAAACAATGCAATAATATGCGTGAACAATGTGTGGGGTATGAAATCACTAGCCTAGTCGAGGTAAAGTGAAATACAGTCATAGACTGCATGTGGGCTAATTTTCTGTCAGGTTGTCCAGGCCTAGACAGATATAATAAAAATGTAAAAATACGTTTTTTTTGTTTTTTTTAAAGTTTTTTTATTAGACAATATGCGGAAATATGATAGACCATTTAATGTCTAATTCCCTTTTAAAGCTCAACACATTTGGGAGGCTTACTATACAATCTGGGAGCTTGTTCCAGAAGTTAACCACACGGTTGCTGAAAAAGTGCTCACGTGCCAGCAACCTGGGCCTACTCTTAAGAAGTTTCATAGAATTACCCCTTGTAGCTGCTTTAGGGGCAAGTTTAAGGATTTCAGTAATATTATCACCCGTAAGACCCTTTAGAATCTTGAAGGCTTCTATTAGATCACCTCGCAGCCGCCGTCTGTTTAGTCAGAACAAACCGAGGTCCTTGAGTCTAGCCTCATAGGTTTTACCTGTCTGACCCTCAACCATCCTAGTCGCAAGGCGCTGGACCCTTTCGAGACATGCTATATCCTTTTTAAGTACGGTGCCCAGGATTGAACGCAGTACTCCAAGTGAGGCCGCACGACTACTTTGTATAAGGGGATGAAGATTGAAGGTTTTCGGCAAGATAACGCTGAGCAAAGTCTGAACAATTCTCTGCGAGCCTTGTTTGCAGCTTCGGCATATTGAGTAGCCCATTTAAAATCGCCTGTTATAGTAATGCCAAGATCCTTCACTTTCTGAGCAGCCGCTATTCTGATAGTTCCTTCACCAACTTCTAGTTGGGTTGTCGCTAAATCAGTCGTCAGAAGACAGCTCTTTCCCAGGTTTAGTGGAAAGTCCCAGGTCTTTGTCCACTCGATTACTTTTTCTAAATCAGAGATAAGCGTATCTCTACTGTCGGTTCCTAGGATCTTAACATCATCAGCAAACAGGAAGCAGCGTGAACTCAAGCACGCTGCCAGGTCGTTTACAAAAATAAGAAAAAAGTAATGGACCAAGCACCGAGCCTTGAGGCACTCCACTGAGAATCAGTGATTCCTGCGAGCACTCCCCTGCAATTCTAACATAGTTAGTGCGATTAGTTAAGAAGCTGTCTAACCATCGATGTAGGTCACCTGTGACGCCACACATACGTAGTTTGTGCAGAAGGTACCTATGGTTCACCGAGTCAAATGCCTTTTGAAAATCAAGATAGCAGACTTCGACTACTCTCCCTTCATCGAGGCGTAATGTCACTTCGTCCAGAAAGCTTAGAAGATTGGTTAGGCAGGACCTTCCTTTCCAGAATCCGTGCTGGGCATCGGATAGTAAGGAATTGGCTACCAAATGTTTACACACCTGGTGCCGAATGATTTTTTCCAAGCACTTGCAAAGAATGCTTGTCAGGCTTACTGGCCTGTAGTTGCGTACATCCGAAATGGGACCCTTTTTGTAAATGACTATTACCGCCGCTCGTTTCCAATCATCCGGTAGTATACCTTGGAGTAAGGTAGCTTCGAAAAGATTTCTGATTGCAAGGCTAACTATATTCGCGAGCGGTTGAAGAATAGCCGTATGTATACTGTCGGGGCCAGCTGACTTAGTTTTATCCAGCTGTGACAGAACTGTGGTAAGCATTTCCTGATTAATCTCCACCGAGCTAAATGGAGGTGCTCTGCACTCATGAGTTTCTAAACAGTTACCTGAATCGCGCCGATAAACACTGCAGAAAAATGAATGCAACGCATCGGCTTTTTCCGGTGCAGTCAAAGCCGCATTGCCATCGTCCAGCACTAACGTATCTATTTCTTCTCTTAATGATCGCTTGGACTGAACATAGTCATAAAAAGCTTTCAAGTTAATCTTTGCTTTTTTGGCAAGTCAGGATTCGAAGTCCCTTTTAGCTTTCCTTAGCAGCGCAACAGCTAAATTTCTGATCTGTATGTACTGCAGTCTAGATCTGTGAGTTCCACAGAATTAGTAAGCCCTCCAGCTACGGTCACGACATCTAATAGCCTTGCAAATAGACGCGCTCCACCAGGGTGGTTTTCCTCGCGTTCTCACTGGTTAGAGGAGCAAAATTATACTGTAGTTTTAAAAGGTGCCCTTTATAATATTCCACCTGATTTCTACACTAGGTTCTAATTCGTCTGGTTTCCAACTTAGATTCATTGCTTTTCTATGTAGTTGGACGATGTCCATTCGACCAAAGTTGCGGGACATCTTTACTTGGGGACTAGGATGCACTAAAGCCCAGTCAAGAAGAATTACAGCGTGGTCGCTCTTGCCTAGTGGCGAAAGGTATTTGATTCCATGAATATCTCTTTCATGAGACGATAGAACCAAATCTAAAGTTGACGGAGTATGTCCTGTCCTAAACCTTGTATGTTCCCTGACATGTTGATAAAAGGCCCCCGACATGAA
>JACCGJ010006939.1:0-40705 GCA_013407085.1 Atriophallophorus winterbourni | reverse complement strand
CCCCCCTCATGACATTTTTTTCAAGTTCAGCCAGGCAAAACCCACTTTGGGAGAGGGGGTTTTACCGCATCAAACATGAAAGCTCAAATTTTTTCAACATAATTTTCTTTAATCTTGTAGCAAATTTTTACAACCCCAAAGTTAGGGTTCGAACTATTTTGCTCACAACTCGCCAGAGGGGACGGAATCTCCTCACCACACTGGATTTTATTGAACACAAGATTTTTGTTTCCCTATTATATATTACTATATAATATAGTATGTAATTTTTATCACTTTTTCGTGCACCATTTAGGCCCTCTTTTTCTGCAAGGTTTAAAATACAAAGTATTCGGCTCCCCTGTTCAAAACAGGAGGCCCAGAAAGAAAAAAAGAAAAGAATTGAAAGACTCGAATTTGGTGTTGAAACTATCAACTTTATTTAAAAAATAGTGTGTGAGAAATACACAAAAATAAGCCATTTTGCCCGGTCAAACTCACTTTTTTAAGTACGTGAGGGTCCCTCCTTTCAAATTTTTTTCAAGTTTAGCCAGGCAAAACCCACTTTGGGAGAATGGGTTTTACCGCATCAAACTTAAAATTTCAGATTTTTTCAAAATAATTTTTTCAATCTTGTAGCAAATTCTCACACTTCCAAAGTTAGGGTTCAAACTATTTTGATCACAACTCATCAGAGGAAATGATATCTCCCCACCACACTGGATTTTCGTGAACACAAGATTTTTGTTTCCCTATTATACATTACTATATAATATTGTATATACTTTTTATCACTTTTTCGTGCACCATTTAGGCACCCCCTCTTTTGCAAGGTTTAAAATACAAGATATTCGGCTCCCCTGTTCAAAACGGGAGGCCCAGTGAGAGAAAAAGAATTGAAAGACTCGAATTTGGGGTTGAAACTCTAAAATTTATTAAAAAAATAGTGCGTAAAAAATACACAAAAATACACCATTTTGACAGGTCGAACTCACTTTTTTTAAGTCAGTAAGAGTCCCTTCTCACAACATCTTTTTACAAGTTTAGCCACGGAAAACCCACTTTGGGATAGGGGGTTTTACCGCATCAAACTCAAAATTTCAGATTTTCTCAAAATAGTTTTTTTAATCTTGTAGCAAATTTTTACACCCTCAAAGTTAAAGTTCAAACTATTTTGCTCACAACTTGCCAGAGAACATGAAATCTCCACACCACACTGGATTTTCGTGAACACAAGATTTTAGTTTCCCTATTATATATTACTATATAATATAGTATGTGATCTTTATCACTTATTGGTGCACTATTTAGGCCCTTCCTCTTTTTTGCAAGGTTTGAAATACAAAATAATTCGGCTCTTCTGTTCAAAACAGAAGGCTTAGAAAGAAAAAAGATAAGATTTGAAAGACTCCAATTTGAGGTTTAAACTACCAAATTTAATTATAATAATATTGTGCAAAAATACACAAAAATACGCCATTCTGCCCGGTCAAACTCACTTTTTTCAAGCACGTAAGGGTCCCCCCTCATGACATTTTTTTCAAGTTCAGCCAGGCAAAACCCACTTTGGGAGAGGGGGTTTTACCGCATCAAACTTAAAATTTCAGATTTTTTTTTTTCAAATAAGTTTTTTTTCAATGCTATGTCGGCAAATTTTACAAACCTCCAAAGTTTTAGGGTTCAAACGATTTTGCTCCAACTCGCTCAGAGGGGGACGAATCTTCCTCACCACACTGGATTTTTATTGAACACAAGTTTTTGTTTCCCTATGATAATATTCTATATATATAGTATGTAATTTTTATCCCTTTTTCGTGCAAGCCATTTCGGGGGCCTTCTTTTTCTGGCAAGTTTTGAAATCCAATGTAATTCCGTCTCCCCTGTTCAAAACAGGAGGCCCAGAAAGAAAAAAGAGAAAGAATTGAAAGACCTCCGAATTTGGTGGTTGAAACTATCACTTTATTAAAAAATAGTGGTGAACAAATTTTACAAAAATAAGCCCATTTTGCCCGTCAAACTCACTATTTAAGTATAGCAGGGTCCCCCCCTTACAACTTTTTTTCAAGTTTAGCCAGGCAAAACCCACGTTGATAGAATGGTTTCCGCATCAAACTTGAATTTCAGATTTTTTTCAAAAATGATTTTTTTTTAATCGTTCACACAGCAAATTTGTTCACACTTCCAAAGTAAGGGTTCAAACTATTTGGATCACAACATAAAACCACACCAGAGAAATGATAATCTTCCCCACCACACTGGATTTTTCGTGAACACAAGATTTTTGTTTCCCTATTATATATTACCATATAATATAGTATATACTTTTTATCACTTTTTCGTGCAACATTTAGGCACCCTCTCTTTTGCAAGGTTTAAAATACAAAATATTCGGCTCTCCTGTTCAAAACGGGAGGCCCAGAAAGAAAAAAAAATTGAAAAACTCGAATTTGTGGTTGAAACTCCAAAATTTATTAAAAAAATAGTGTGTAAAAAATACACAAAAAATACCTTATTTTGCCCGGTCAAACTTACTGTTTTTGAATACGCAAGGGTCCCCCTTTACAACATTTTTTTTCAAGTTTAGCCAGGCAAAACCCACTTTGAGAAAAAGGGGTTTTCACCGCATCAAACTCAAAATTTCAGATTTTTTCAAAATAATTATTTTTAATCTTGAAGCAAATTTTTACACCCACAAAGTTAGGGTTCAAACTATTTTGCTCACAACTCACCAGAAGAGATTGAATCTCCCCACCACACTGGATTTTCGTGAACACAAGATTTTTGTTTCCCTATTATATATTACTATATAATATAGTATGTAATCTTTATCACTTTTTCGTGCACCATTTAAGCCCCCCTTTTTTGCAAGGCTTAAAATACAAGATATTCGGCACCCCTGTACAAAACAGGAGTCCCAGAAATAAAACAATTGAAAGACTCGAATTTGGGGTTGAAACTCTCAAATTTATTAAAAAAATAGTGTGTAAAAAATACACAAAAAATACACCATTTTGCCCGGTCAAACTCACTTTTTTTAAGTACGCAAGGGTCCCCCTTTACAACATTTTTTTCAAGTTTAGCGGGCAAAACCCACTTTGAGAAAAAGGGGTTTTTATCGCATCAAACTCAAAATGTCAGATTTTTTCAAAATAAATCTTTTTAATCCTGAAGCAAATGTTTACACCCCCAAAGTAAGGGATCGAACTATTTTGCTCAAAACACGCCAGAGGAAATGAAATCTCCCCACCACACTGGATTTTCGTGAACACAAGATTTTTGTTTCCCTATTATATATTACTATATAATATAGTATGTATTTTTTATAACTTTTTCGTGCACCAATTAGACACCCCCTTTTTTTGCAAGATTTAAAATACAAAATATTCGGCTATCCTGTTCGAAACAGGAGGCCCAGAAAGAAAAAAGAATTGAAAGACTCGAATTTGTGGTTGAAACTCCCAAATTTATTAAAAACATAGTGTGTAAAAAATACACAAAAAATACCTTATTTTGCCCGGTCAAACTCACTGTTTTTGAATACGCAAGGGTCCTACTTTACAACAATTTTTTTCAAGTTTAGCCAGGCAAAACCCACTTTGAGGAAAAGGGATTTTCACCGCATCAAACTCAAAATTTCAGATTATTTCAAAATAATTCTTTTTAATCTTGAAGCAAATTTTTACACCCCCAAAGTTAGGGTTCAAACTATTTTGCTCACAACTCGCCAGAAAAGATGAAATCTCCCCAACACACTGGATGTTCGTGAACACAAGATTTTTGTTTCCCTATTATATATTACTATATAATATAGTATGTAATCTTTATCACTTTTTCGTGCACCATTTGAGCCCCCCTTTTTTTGCAAGGTTTGAAATACAAGATATTCGGCCCCCCTGTACAAAACAGGAGGCCCAGAAATAAAAAATTGAAAGACTCGAATTTGGGGTTGAAACTCTCAAATTTATTTAAAAAAATATTGTGTAAAAAATACACAAAAAATACACCATTTTGCTCGGTCAAACTCACTTTTTTTAAGTACGCAAGGGTCCCCCTTACAACATGTTCTTTTCAAGTTAGCGGGCAAAACCCCTTTGATAAAGGGGTTTTTACCGCATCAAACTCAAAATTTCAGATTTTTTCAAAATAATTCTTTTTAATCTTGAAGCAAATTTTTACACCCCCAAAGTTAGGTATCAAACTATTTCGCTCACAGCTCGCCAGAGGAGATGAAATCTCCCCACCACACTGGATTTCCGTGAACACAAGATTTTTGTTTTCCTATTATATATTACTATATAATATAGTATGTAATCTTTATCACTTTTTCGTGCACCATTTAATCCCCCCCGTTTTTTGCAAGGTTTAAAATACGAAATATTCGGCTCCCCTGGTCACAACGGGAGGCCCAGTGAGAAAAAAAGAATTGAAAGACTCGAATTTAGGGTTGAAACTCCCAAATTTATTAAACAAATAATGTGTAAAAAATACACAAAATACCCCATTTTGCCCGGTCAAACTCACTTTTTTAAGTAAGCAAAAGCCCCCCCTTACAATATTTCATTCAAGTTTAGCCAGGCAAAACCCACTTTGGGAGAGGGGGTTTTACAGCATCAAACTCAAAATTTCAGATTTTTGAAATAATTTTTTTCAATCTTGTAGCAAATTTTTACACCTCCAAAGTTAGGGTTCAGACTATTAGGCTCACAACTCGCCAGAGGAGATGAAATCTCCCCACCACACTTGATTTTCGTGAACACAAGATTTTTGTTTCCCTATTATATATTACTATATAATATAGTATGTATTTTTATAACTTTTTCGTGCACCATTTAGGCACCCCCTTTTTTGCAAGATTTAAAATACAAAATATCCGGCTATCCTGTTCAAAACAGGAGGCCCAAAAAGAAAAAAAGAATTGAAAGACTCGAATTTGTGGTTGAAACTATCAAATTTATTAAAAAAATAGTGTGTAAAAAATACACAAAAAATACCTCATTTTGCCCGGTCAAACTCACTGTTTTTGAGTACGCAAGGGTCCCCCTTTACAACAATTTTTTCAAGTTTAGCGGGCAAAACCCACTTTGAGAAAAAGGGGTTTTCACCGCATCAAACTCAAAATTTCAGATATTTTCAAAATAATTCTTTTTAATCTTGAAGCAAATTTTTACACCCTTAAAGTTAGGGTTCAAACTATTTTGCTCACAACTCGCCAGAAGAGATGAAATCTCCCCACCACACTGGATTTTCGTGAACACAAGATTTTTGTATCCCTATTATATATTACTATATAATATAGTATGTAACCTTTATCACATTTTCGTGCACCATTTAAGCCGCCCCTCTTTTTTACAAGGTTTAAAATACAAGATATTCGGCTCCCCTGTACAAAACAGGAGGCCCAGAAATAAAAAATTGAAAGAATCGAATGTGGGGTTGAAACTCTCAAATTTATTTAAAAAAATAGTGTGTAAAAAATACACAAAAAATACACCATTTTGCCCGGTCAAACTCACTTTTTTAAGTACGCAAGGGTCCCCCTTTACAACAATTTTTTCAAGTTTAGCGGGCAAAACCCACTTTGAGAAAAAGGGGTTTTTACCGCAACGAACTCAAAATTTCAGATTTTTTCAAAATAATTCTTTTTTCAATCTTGTAGCAAATTCTTACACCTCCAAAGTAAGGGTTCAGACTATTAGGCTCACAACTCGCCAGAGGAGATGAAATCTCCCCACCACACTGGATGTATTCGAATACTAACACGAAAGTTCAACTTTGTTTTCACGCTATTATTATTACACATAATATAGTCTGTTAATCTTTAATCACTTTTTCGTGCACCAGTTGAGCCCCCCTTTTTTTGCAGGTGTGGAATACACGATATTCGGCTCCCTGGTAACAAACAGGAGGCCCAGAAATAAAAAAATTGAAAGACTCGAATTTGGGGTTGAAACTCTCAAATTTATTTAAAAAAATATTGTGTAAAAAATACACAAAAAATACACCATTTTGCTCGGTCAAACTCACTTTTTTTAAGTACGCAAGGGTCCCCCTTTACAACATTTTCTTTCAAGTTTAGCGGGCAAAACCCACTTTGAGAAAAAGGGGTTTTTACCGCATCAAACTCAAAATTTCAGATTTTTTCAAAATAATTCTTTTTAATCTTGAAGCAAATTTTTACACCCCCAAAGTTAGGTATCAAACTATTTCGCTCACAGCTCGCCAGAGGAGATGAAATCTCCCCACCACACTGGATATCCGTGAACACAAGATTTTTGTTTTCCTATTATATATTACTATATAATATAGTATGTAATCTTTATCACTTTTTCGTGCACCATTTAATCCCCCCCGTTTTTTGCAAGGTTTAAAATACAAAATATTCGGCTCCCCTGTTCACAACGGGAGGCCCAGTGAGAAAAAAAGAATTGAAAGACTCGAATTTGGGGTTGAAACTCCCAAATTTATTAAACAAATAGTGTGTAAAAAATACACAAAATACCCCATTTTGCCCGGTCAAACTCACTCTTTTTAAGTAAGCAAAAGCCCTCCCTTACAATATTTCATTCAAGTTTAGCCAGGCAAAACCCACTTTGGGAGAGGGGGTTTTACAGCATCAAACTCAAAATTTCGGATGTTTTCAAAATAATTTATTTTCAATCTTGTAGCAAATTTTTACAACTCCGCAGTACGGGTTCAGACTATTAGGCTCACAACTCGCCAGAGGAGATGAAATCTCCTCACCACACTGAATTTCCGTGAACACAAGATTTTTGTTTCCCTATTATATATCACTATATAATATAGTATGTATTTTTTATAACTTTTTCGTGCACCATTTAGGCACCCCCTTTTTTGCAAGATTTAAAATACAAAATATTCGGCTAATCTGTTCAAAACAAGAGGCCCAAAAAGAAAAAAAGAATTGAAAGACTTCAATTTGTGGTTGAAACTCCCAAATTTATTAAAAAAATAGTGTGTAAAAAATACACAAAAATACCCCATTTTGCACGGTCAAACACACTTTTTGCGAGTACGTGAGGGTCCCCCCTTACATCATATTTTTTCAAGTTTAGCCAGGCAAAACCCACTTTAGGAGAGGGGGTTTCACCGCATCAAACTCTAAATTTCAGATTTTTTCAAAATAATTCTTTTTAATCTTGAAGCAAATTTTCACACCCCCAAAGTTAGGGTTCAAACTATTTTGCTCACAACTCTCCAGAAGAGATGATATCTCCCAACCACACTGGATTTTCGTGAACACAAGATTTTATTCCCTATTATATATTACTATATAATATAGTATGTATTTTTATCACTTTTTCGTGCACCATTTAGGCCCCTCTTTTTTGCAATGTTTAAAACACAAAGTATTCGGCTCCCCTGTTCACAACGGGAGGCCCAGTGAGAAAAAAGAATTGAAAGACTCGAATTTGGGGTTGAAACTCCCAAATTTATTAAACAAATAGTGTGTAAAAAATACACAAAAATACCTCATTTTGCCCGGTCAAACTCACTCTTTTTTAGTACACAAAAGCCCCTCCTTACAATATTTCATTCAAGTTAAGCCAGGCAAAACCCACTTTGGGAGAGGGGGTTTTACAGCATCAAACTCAAAATTTCAGATTTTTTCAAAATAAATTTTTTTCAATCTTGTAGCAAATTTTTACACCTCCGCAGTTAGGGTCTAGACTATCAGGCTCACAACTCGCCAGAGGAGATGAAATCTCCCCACCACACTGGATTTCCGTGAACACAAGATTTTTGTTTCCCTATTATATATTACTATATAATATAGTATGTATTTTTTATAACTTTTTCGTGCACCATTTAGGCACCCCCTTTTTTGCAAGATTTAAAATACAAAATATTCGGCTATCCTGTTCAAAACAGGAGGCCCAAAAAGAAAAAAAGAATTGAAAGACTTCAATTTGTGGTTGAAACTCCCAAATTTATTAAAAAAAATAGTGTGTAAAAAATACACAAAAATACCCCATTGTGCACGGTCAAACACACTTTTTTCGAGTACGTGAGGGTCCCCCCTTACATCATATTTTTTCAAGTTTAGCCAGGCAAAACCCACTTTAGGAGAGGGGGTTTCACCGCATCAAACTCTAAATTTCAGATTTTTTCAAAATAATTCTTTTTAATCTTGAAGCAAATTTTTACACCCCCAAAGTTAGTGTTCAAACTATTTTGCTCACAACTGGCCAGAAGAGATGAAATCTCCCCACCACACTGGATTTCCGTGAACACAAGATTTTTTCCCTATTATATATTACTATATAATATAGTATGTAATCTCTATGACTTTTTCGTGCACCATTCAAGCCCCCCCTTTTTTGCAAGGTTTAAAATACAAGATATTCGGCTCCCCTGTACAAATTAGAAGGCCCAGAAATAAAAAAATTGAAAGACTCGAATTTGGGGTTAAAACTCTCAAATTTATTCAAAAAAAATAGTGTGTAAAAAATACACAAAAATACCCCATTTTGCCCGGACAAACTCACTTTTTTTAAGTACGCAAGGCTCCCCCTTACAACATTTTTTTCAAGTTTAGCGGGCAAAACCCACTTTGAGAAAAAGGGGTTTTCACCGCATCAAAATCAAAATTTCAGATTTTTTCAAAAACATTCTTTTTTATCTTGAAGCAAATATTTACACCTCCAAAGTTAGGGATCAAACTATTTTGCTCACAACTCGCCAGAGGAGATGAAATCTCCCCACCACACTGGATTTTCGTGAACACAAGATTTTTTTCCCTATTATATATTACTATATAATATAGTATGTGTTTTCCATCACTTTTTCGTGCACCATTCATGCCCCCCTTTTTTGCAAGGTTTGAAAAACAAAATATAAGGCTCACCTGTTCAAAAGAGGAGGCCCAGAAAGAATAAAGAAAAGAATTAAAAGACTCGAATATGGGGTTAAAACTCCCATATTTATTAAAAATAGTGTGTAAAAAATACACAAAAATACCCCATTTTGCCCGGTCTAACTCACTTTTTTCAAGTACGGAAGGGTCCCCCCTTACATAATTTTTTTCCAAGATTAGCCAGGTGAAACCCACTTTGGGAGAGAGGGTTTTACCGCATCAAACTCAAAATTTCAGATTTTTTCAGAATAATTTTTTTAATTTTGTAGCACATTTTTACAACCCTAAAGTTAGGGTTCAAACTATTTTGCTCACAACTCGCCAGAGGAGATGAAATCTCCCCACCACACTTTAATTTTCCTGAACACAAGATTGTTTTCCCTTTTATTTATTACTATATAATATAGTATGTATTTTTTTATTACTTTTTCGTGCACTATTTAGGCTCTTTCATTTATGCAAGGTTTAAAATACAAAATATTCGGCTCCCTTGTTCAAAACAGGAGGCCTAGAAAGGAAAAAGAAAAGAATTGAAAGACTCTAATTTGGAGTTTAATCTCCCAAATTTATTAAAAAATAGTGTGTGAAAAATACACAAAAAATACCCCATTTAGCCCAGTGAAACTCACTTTTTTAAGTACGTAAGGGTCTTCCCTCACAACATTTTTTTCAAGTAAAGCAAGGCAAACCCACTTTGGGAAAGGGGGTTTTACCGCATCAAACTCAAAATTTCAGATTCTCTCAGAATAATTTTTTTTAATTTTGTAGCAAATTTTTACACCCTCAAAGTTAGGGTTAAAACTATTTCGCTCACAACTCGCCAAAGGAGATTAAATCCCCTCACCACACTGGATTTTCGTGAACACAAGATTTTTTTCCATATCATATATTACTATATAATGTAGTATGTATTTCTTATCACTTTTTTCGTGCACCATTAAGGCCCCTCCTTTTTTGCAAGGTTTGAAATACAAAATATTCGGCTGCCCTGTTCAAAACAGGCGGTCCAGAAAGAAAAAAAAGAATTGAAAGACTCGAATTTGAAGTTGAAACTCCCAAATTTATTAAAAAATAGTGTGTAAAAAATACACAAAAAATACCCCATTTTGCCCGGTCAAACTCACTTTTTTAAGTACGTAATGGTCCCCACTTACATTATTTTTTTTCAAGTTTAGCCAGGCAGAACCCACTTCGGAATAGGGGGTTTTATCGCATCAAACTCAAAATTTCAGTTTTTTTCGAAATAATTCTCTTCAATTTTGTAGCAAATTTTACACCCCCAAAAGTCAGTGTTCAAACTGTTTCGCTCACAACTTGCCAGAGTAGATAAAATCTCCTCACCACACTGGATTTCCGTGAACACAAGATTTTTTTCCTTATTATATATTATGCAAAACCCACTTTAGAGCGCGAGGTTTACCGCATCAAACTCATAATTTCAGATTTTTTCAAAATAATTTTTTTCAATCTTGTAGCAAATTTTTACACCTCCGCAGTTAGGGTCTAGACTATCAGGCTCACAACTCGCCAGAGGAGATGAAATCTCCCCACCACACTGGATTTCCGTGAACACAAGATTTTTGTTTCCCTATTATATATTACTATATAATATAGTATGTATTTTTAATCACTTTTCCTTGCACCACCCAGGCCTCTTCTTTTTGCAAGGTTTAAAATACAAAATATTCATCTTCGCTGTTCACAACAGGAGGCCCAGAAAGAAAAAAAGAGAAGAATTGAAAGACTCGGATTTGGGGTTGAAACTCTAAAATTTATTAAAAAATTGTGTGTAAAACATTTTCGCAAAAATTCCCCATTCTGCCCGGTCGAAATCACTTTTCTAAGAACGTAAGGGTCCCCTCTTACAAATTTTGTTTAGAATTTAGCCAGGCAAAACCCACTCTGAGAGACATGGTTTTATCGCATGAAACTCAGAATTTCAGATTTTTTCGAAATAATATCTTCAATTTTGTAGCAAATATTCATACCTCCAAAGTCAGGGTTTAAACTATTTTGCTCACAACTCGCCAGAGGAGATGGAATCTCCCCACCACACTGGATTTTCGTGAACACAAGATTTTTTCCCTATTATATATTATTAAATAATATAGTATGTATTTTTCATCACTTTTTCTTGCACCATTCAGGCCTCTTCTTTTTGCAAGGTTTAAAATACAAAATATTCGGCTTCCCTGTTCAAAACAGGAGGCGTAGAAAAAAAAGACGATAATTGAAAGAATCGAATTTGGGGTTTAAACTCCCAAATTTATTAGAAAAATAGTGTGTAAAAATAAACAAAAAATACCACATTTTGCCCGGTCAAACTCACTTTTTTTTAGGTACGTAAGGTTCTCCTCTTACATCTTTTTTCAAATTCAGCCGGGCAAAACCCACTTTGGGAGAAGAGGTTTACCGCATCAAACTCAGAATTTCAGATTTTTTCGAAATAATTTTCTCTAATTTCGTAGCAAATTTTTACACCTTCAAAATTAGGGTTCAAACTATTTTGCTCACAACTCGCCACAGGAGATGAAATCTCCCCACCACACTTTTCGTGAACACAAGATTTTTCATTCCCTTTTATATATTACTAAATGATATAGTATGTATTTTTATCACTTCTTCTTGCACCTATCAGGCCCCTTCTTTCTTGCAAGGTTTAAAATACAAAATATTGGGCTTCCCTGTGCAAAACAAGTGGCCCAGGAAAAAAGAAAAGAATTGAAATACTCGAATTCGGGGTTGAAACTCCCATGTTCATTAAAAAATAGTGTTTAAAAAATACACAAGAAATACCTCATTCTGCCCGGTCAAACTCACTTTTTTTAAATACGTAAGGGTCTTCCCTCACGACATTTTTTTTAAGTTTAGCCAGGCAAAACCCTCTTTGAGAAAGGTGGTTTTACCGCATCAAACTCAAGATTTCAGAATTTTTCAAAATAATTTTTTTAATTTTGTAGCACATTTTTACACCCTCAATGTTTGGGTTCAAACTATTTTGCTCACAACTTGCCAGAGGAGATGAAATCTTCCCAACAGACTGGATTTTCCTGAACACAAGATTTTTTTCTTATTATATATTAATATATAATATAGTATGTATTTTTTATCACTTTTTCGTGCACAATTTAGGCCACCCTTTTTTGCAAGGTTTAAAATACAATATATTCGGCTCCACTGTGCAAAACAGGAGGCCCTGAAAGAAAAAATGAAAAGAATCGAACGACTCGAATTTGGGGTTGAAACTCTCAAATTTATTAGAAAAATAGTGTTTAAAAAACACACAACAAAATACCCCATTTCGCCCGGTCAAACTCACTTTTTCTAAGTACGTAAGGGTCCACACTTACAACATTTTTTTCCAAGTTTAGCCAGGCAAAACCCACTTTGGAAGAGAGGGTTTCACCGCTTCAAAATCAAAATTTCGAATTCTTTCAACATGATATTTCTCCAATTTCATAGCAAATGTTTACCCCACCGAAGTAAGGGTTCGAAATATTTTGCTCACAACTCGCCAGAGAAGATGTAATCTCCCCACCACACTGGATTTTCGTGATCACAAGTTTTTTTCACTATTATATATTACTATATAATATAGTTTGTATTTTTATCACTTTTTCGTGCACCATTTAGCCCCCTTTTTTTGCAAGGTTAAAAATACAAAATATTCGTCTTCGCTGTTCACAACAGGAGGCCCAGAAAGAAAACAAGAGGAGAATTGAAAGACTCGGATTTGGGGTTGAAACTGTCAAATTTATTAAAAAATTGTGTGCAAAAAATTTTCGCGAAAATTCCCCATTTTGCCCGGTCGAAATCACTTTTCTAAGAACGTAAGGGTCCCCCCTTACAAATTTTGTTTAGAATTTAGCCAGGCAAAACCCACTGTGGGAGACATGGTTTTATCGCATCAAATTCGAAATTTCAGATTTTTCGAAATAATTTTTTTTAATTTTGTAGCAAATTTTTACACCCTCAAAGTTAGGGTTCAAACTATTTTGCTCACAACTCGCCAGAGGAGATTAAATTTACCTACCCCACTGGATTTTCGTGAACACAAGAATTTTTTCCCTATTATATATTACTATATAATATAGTATGTATTTTTATCACCTATTCGTGCACTATTTAGGTCCCTCCTTTTTTGCAAGGTTAAAAATACAAAATATCCGGCTCCCCTGTTCAAAACAGGAGGAACAGAAAGAAAAAAAGAAAAGTATTGAAAGACTCGAATTTAGGGTTGAAACTCTAAAACTCAATAAAAAAAGTAGTGTGTAAAAAATACACAAAAAATACCTCATTTTGCCCATGCAAACTCACTTTTTTTCAAGTACGTAAGGGTCCCCCTCACGACATATTTTTAAGTTTAGCCAGGCAAAACCCTTTTTGAGAAAAGTGGTTTTACCGCATCAAACTCAAGATTTCAGAATTTTTCAAAATATTTGTTTCTAATTTTGCATCACATTTTTACACCCTCAATGTTTGGGTTCAAACTTTTTTGCTCACAACTTGCCAGACGAGATGGAATCTCCCCACCAGACTGGATTTTCCTGAACACAAGTTTTTTTCCTATTATATAATAATATATAATATAGTATGTATTTTTTATCACTTTTTCGTGCACCATTTGGACCACCCTTTTTTGCAAAGTTAAAAATACAAATATTCGGCTTCCCTGTTCACAACAGGAGGCCCAGAAAGAAAAAAAGAGGAAAATTGAAAGACTCGGATTTGGGGTTGAAACTTTCAAATTTATTTAAAAGAAAGTGTGTAAAAAATACACGAAAATACCCCACTTTGCCCGGTCAAACTCACTTTTTCCATGTACTTGAGGGTACCCTCTAACAACATTTTTTTGAAGTTTAGCCAGGCAAAACCCACTTTGGAAGAGGGGTTTTACTGCAGCAAACTCAAATTTTCAGATTTCCTCAAAATAATTTTTGTAATTTTGTAGCACATTTTCACACCCCCAAAGTTAGGGTTCAAACTATTTTGCTCACAACTCGCCAGAGGAGATGAAATCTCCCCACTTCACTGGATTTTCGTGAACCTAAGATTTTTTTCCAAATTATATATTACTATATAATATAATATGTATTATTTATCACTTTTTCGTGCACCATTTAGGCTCCCCCTTTTTTGCAATGTTCATAATAGAAAATATTCGGCTCCCATGTTCAAAACAGGAGGCCCAGAAAGAAAAAAGAGAAGAATTAAAAGACTCGAATTTGAAGATGAAATTTCCACATTTATAAAAAAATAGTGTGTAAAATATACACAAAAAATACCCCGTTTTGCCCGGTCAAACTTACTTTTTTTAAGTACGTAAGGGTCCCTTACAACATTTTTTTTCAAGTTTAGCCAGGCCAAACCTACTTTGGAAGAGGGGGTTTCACCACATCAAACCTAAAATTTCAAATTTTTTTAATATAATTTTTTTCAATTTCGTAGCACATTTTTACGCCCTCAAAGTTGGGGTTCGAACTACTTTCCTTACAACTCGCCAGAGAAGATGAAATCTCCCCACCAACTGGATTTTCGTGAACACAAGATTTTTCTCCTAATATATTACTATATAATATAGTATGTATTTATTATCACTTTTTCGTGCAACATTAAGGCCCCCCCTTTTTGCAAGGTTCAAAATACAAAATATTCTGCTCTCCTGTGCAAAACAGGAGGCTCAGAATAAAAAGAAGAAAAGAATTAAAAGACTCAAATTTGGGGTTGAAACTCCCAAATTTATTAGGAAAATAGTGTGTAAACAATACACAAAAAATATCACAGTTTGCCCGGTCAAACTCACTTTTTTGAGTACGTGAGGGTCCCCCCTTACAACATTTTTCCTTCAACTTTAGCCAGACAAAACACACTTTGGTAGAGAGGGTTTCACTGCAGCAAACTCAATATTTCTGATTTTTTCAAAATAATTTTTTTTGATTCTGTGGCAACTTTTCACATCGCCGAAGTTAGGGTTCAAACCATTTGCTCACAACTCGCCAGAGAAGATGAAATCTCCCGACTAACTGGATTTTCGTGCACACAAGATTTTTCTCCTATTATATATTACTATGTAATATAGTATGTATTCTTTATAACTTTTCCGTGCACCATTTAGGCCCCCTCTTTTTTGCAAGGTTTAAAATATAAAATATTCGGCTTTCCTTTTCAAAACAGGAGGCCCAGGAAGAAAAGAAGAAAAGAATTAAAAGACTCAAATTTGGGGTTGGAACACCCAAATTTATTAAGAAAATAGTGTGTAAAATATACACAAAAAATTACCCCATTTTGCCCGGTCAAACTCACTTTTTTGAGTACATAGGGGTCCCCATTTACAACATTTTTTTTCAAGTTTAGCCAGGTAAAACACACTTTGGTAGAGGGGTTTTACCGCTTCAAACTCGAAATTTCGGATTTTTTCAAAATAATTTTTTCAATTTTATAGCAAATTTTTACATCCCCAAAGTTAAAGTTCAAAGTATTTTGCTCACAACTCGCAAGAGAAGATGGAATCTCCCCACCACACTGGATTTTCGTGAACACAAGATTTTTTTCCCTATTATATATTACTATATAATATAGTATGTATTTTTATCACTTTTTCGTGCACCATTTAGACCCCCTTCTTTTTTGCAAGGTTTAAAATACAAAATATTCGGCTCTTCTGTTGAAAACAGGAGGCCCAGAAAAGAAAGAGAAAAGAATTGAAAGACTCGAATTTGAGGTTGAAACTCCCAAATTTTAAAAAAAAAATAGTGTGTAAAAAATACACAAAAAATACCCCAGTTTGCCCAGTCAAAGTCACTTTTTTGAGTACGTAAGGGTCCCCGCTTACAACATTTTCCCTTCAAGTTTAGCCAGACAAAACTCACTTTGGTAGAAGGGGTTTCACTGCAGCAAACTCAAAATTTCTGATTTTTTCAAAATAATTTTTTTTGATTCTGTGGCAACTTTTTACATCGCCGAAGTTAGGGTTCAAACTATTTTCTCACAACTCGCAGAGAAGATGAAATCTCCCCACCAAATGGATTTTCGTGAACACAAGATTTTTTCCCTATTATATACTACTATATAATATAATGTATTTTGTTATCACTTTTTCGTGCACCATTTAGCCCCCTTCTTGTTTGCAAGGTTTAAAATACAAAATATTTGGCATCCCTGTTTAAAACAGGAGGCCCAGAAAAAAAAGAAAAGAATTGAAATACTCGAATTTGGGTTTGAAAATCCCAAATTTATTAAAAAATAGTGTGTAAAAAAATACACAAAAAATACTCCAGTTTGCCCAGTCAAACTCACATTTTTAAGTACGTAAGGGTCCCTTACAACATTTTTCTTTCAAGTTAAGCCAGGCAAAACTCACTTTGGGAGAGGGGGTTTTACTGCAGCGAACTCAAAATTTCAGATTTTTTCAAAATATTTTTTTGATTTTGTAGCAAATTTTTACACCTTCAAAGTTAGGGTTCAAACTATTTTGCTCACAACTCGCCAGAGAAGATAAAATCTCCCCACCACACTGGATTTTCGTGAACACAAGATTTTTTTCCTATTATATCTTACTATATAATATAATATGTATTTTTTTCACACTTTCGTGCACCATTTAGGCCTCCCCTTTTTGCAAGGTTTAAAATACAAAATATTCGGCTTCCCTGTCCAGAACAGTAGACCCAGGAAGGAAAAAGAAAAGAATTAAAACACTCGAATTTGGGGTTGAAACTCCCAAATTGATTATAAAAATAGTGTGTAAAAAATACACAAAAATACCCCATTTTGCCCTGTCAAACTCACTTTTTTCAAGTACGTAAGGGTCACCCTCACAACATTTTTCTTTCAAGTTTAGCCAGGCAATACTTACTTTGGGAGAGGGGGTTTAACTGCAGCGAACTAAAAATTTCAGATTTTTTTCAAAATATTTGTTTTGATTTTGTAGCAAATTTTTACACCTTCAAAGTTAAGGTTCAAACTATTTTGCTCACATCTCGCCAGAGGAGAAAATATCTCCCCACCACACTGGATTTTCGTGAACACAAGATTTTTTTCCTATCATATATTACTATATAATATAGTATGTATTTTTTATCACTTTTTCGTGCACTATTTAGGCCCCAATTTTTTTGCAATGTTTGAAATACAAAATATTCGGCTCCCCTGTTTAAAACAGGAGGCCCGGAAAGAAAGAAGAAAAGAATTGAAAGACTCGAATTTGAGGTTGAAACTGCCAAATTTTTTTAAGTGAATAGTGTGTAAAAAATACACAAAAATACCCCAGTTTGCCCGGTCAAACTCACATATTCAAGTACGTAAGGGTTCCCCCTACAACATTTTTTTTCAAGTTCAGCCAGGCAAAACCCACTTTGGGAGAGGGGGTTTTACCGCATCAAACTCAAAATTTCAGAATTTTTCAAAATAATTTTTTAAATCTGTAGCAGATTTTTACATCCCCAAAGTTAGGGTTAGAACTATTTTGCTCACAACTCGCCAGAGGAGATAAAATCTCCCCACCCCACTGGATTTTCGTGAATACAAATTTTTTCCCAATTATATATTACTATATGATATAGTAAATATCTTGCATCACTTTTTCGTGCAACATTTAGCCCCCTATTTTTGCAAGGTTCAAAATACAAAATATTCGGCTTTCCCGTTCACAACAGGAGGCCACGAAGGAAAAAAATAATTGAAAGACTCGAATTTGGGGTTAAAACTCCCAAATTGATTAAAAAAATAGTGTGTAGAAAATACACAAAAATACCCCATTTTGCCCTGTCAAACTCACTTTTTTCAAGTACGTAAGGGTCCCCATCACAACATTTTTCTTTCAAGTTTAGCCAGGCAAAACTCACTTTGGGAGAAAGGGTTTAACTGCAGCATACTCAAAATTTCAGATTTTTTCAAAATAATTTTTTTTGATTTTGTAGCAAATTTTTACACCTCCAAAGTTAGGGCTTAAACTATTTTGCTCACAACTTGTCAGAGAAGATGGAATCTCTCCACCACATTGGATTTTCGTGAACACAAGATTTTTTTTCCTATCATATTACTATATAATACAGTAAGTATTTTTTATCACTTTTTCGTGCACCATTCAGGCCCCCCATTTTTTGCAAGGTTTAAAATACAAAATATTCGGCTCCCGTGTTTAAAACAGGAGGCCCAGAAAGGAAAGGGAAAAGAATTGAGAGACAGGAATTTGGAGTTGAAAATCCCAATTTTTTAAAAAAAAATAGTGTGTAAAAAATACACAAAAAATACCCCAGTTTGCCCAGTCAAACTCACATTTTTCAGTACGTAAGGGTCCTTACTACGACATTTTTTTCAAGTTTAGCCAGGCAAAACCCACTTTGGGAGAGGGGGTTTTACTGCAGCAAACTCGAAATTTCAGATTTTTTCGATATAATTTTTTTTGATTATGTTGCAAATTTTTACACCTCCGAAGTTAAGGTTCAAACTATTTTGCTCACAACTCGCCAGAGAAGATGAAATCTTCCCACCACACTGGATTTTCGTGAACACAAGATTTTTTTCCCTATTATATATTACTATATAATATGTATGTATTTTTTATCACATTTTCGTGCACCATTTAGACCCCCTTCTTTTTTGCAAGGTTTAAAATACAAAATATTCGGCTCTTCTGTTGAAAACAGGAGGCCCAGAAAGGAAAGAGAAAAGAATTGAAAGACTCGAATTTGAGGTTGAAACTCCTTAATTTTTTAAAAAAATAGTGTGTAAAAAATACACAAAAAATACCCCAGTTTGCCCAGTCAAACTCACATTTTTAAGTACGTAAGGGTCCCTTATAACATTTTTCTTTCAAGTTAAGCCAGGCAAAACTCACTTTGGGAGAGAGGGTTTTACTGCAGCGAACTCAAAATTTCAGATTTTTTCAAAATATTTTTTTGATTTTGTAGCAAATGTTTACACCTTCAAAGTTAGGGTTCAAACTATTTTGCTCACAACTCGCCAGAGAAGATAAAATCTCCCCACCACACTGGATTTTCGTGAACACAAGATTTTTTTCCTATTATATCTTACTATATAATATAATATGTATTTTTTTCACACTTTCGTGCACCATTTAGGCCTCCCCTTTTTGCAAGGTTTAAAATACAAAATATTCGGCTTCCCTGTCCAGAACAGTAGACCCAGGAAGGAAAAAGAAAAGAATTAAAACACTCGAATTTGGGGTTGAAACTCCCAAATTGATTATAAAAATAGTGTGTAAAAAATACACAAAAATACCCCATTTTGCCCTGTCAAACTCACTTTTTTCAAGTACGTAAGGGTCACCCTCACAACATTTTTCTTTCAAGTTTAGCCAGGCAATACTTACTTTGGGAGAGGGGGTTTAACTGCAGCGAACTAAAAATTTCAGATTTTTTTCAAAATATTTGTTTTGATTTTGTAGCAAATTTTTACACCTTCAAAGTTAAGGTTCAAACTATTTTGCTCACATCTCGCCAGAGGAGAAAATATCTCCCCACCACACTGGATTTTCGTGAACACAAGATTTTTTTCCTATCATATATTACTATATAATATAGTATGTATTTTTTATCACTTTTTCGTGCACTATTTAGGCCCCAATTTTTTTGCAATGTTTGAAATACAAAATATTCGGCTCCCCTGTTTAAAACAGGAGGCCCGGAAAGAAAGAAGAAAAGAATTGAAAGACTCGAATTTGAGGTTGAAACTGCCAAATTTTTTTAAGTGAATAGTGTGTAAAAAATACACAAAAATACCCCAGTTTGCCCGGTCAAACTCACATATTCAAGTACGTAAGGGTTCCCCCTACAACATTTTTTTTCAAGTTCAGCCAGGCAAAACCCACTTTGGGAGAGGGGGTTTTACCGCATCAAACTCAAAATTTCAGAATTTTTCAAAATAATTTTTTAAATCTGTAGCAGATTTTTACATCCCCAAAGTTAGGGTTAGAACTATTTTGCTCACAACTCGCCAGAGGAGATAAAATCTCCCCACCCCACTGGATTTTCGTGAATACAAGATTTTTTCCCAATTATATATTACTATATAATATAGTATGTATTTTTTATCACTTTTTCGTGCACTATTTAGGCCCCAATTTTTGCAAGGTTCAAAATACAAAATATTCGGCTTCCTTGTTCACAACAGGAAGCCACAAAGGAAAAAAATAATTGAAAGACTCGAATTTGGGGTTGAAACTCCCAAATTGATTATAAAAATAGTGTGTAGAAAATACACAAAAATACCCCATTTTGCCCTGTCAAACTCACTTTTTTCAAGTACGTAAGGGTCCCCCTCACAACATTTTTCTTTCAAGTTTAGCCAGGCAAAACTCACTTTGGGAGAAAGGGTTTAACTGCAGCATACTCAAAATTTCAGATTTTTTCAAAATAATTTTTTTTGATTTTGTAGCAAATTTTTACACCTCCAAAGTTAGGGCTTAAACTATTTTGCTCACAACTTGTCAGAGAAGATGGAATCTCTCCACCACATTGGATTTTCGTGAACACAAGATTTTTTTTCCTATCATATTACTATATAATACAGTAAGTATTTTTTATCACTTTTTCGTGCACCATTCAGGCCCCCCATTTTTTGCAAGGTTTAAAATACAAAATATTCGGCTCCCGTGTTTAAAACAGGAGGCCCAGAAAGGAAAGGGAAAAGAATTGAGAGACAGGAATTTGGAGTTGAAAATCCCAATTTTTTAAAAAAAAATAGTGTGTAAAAAATACACAAAAAATACCCCAGTTTGCCCAGTCAAACTCACATTTTTCAGTACGTAAGGGTCCTTACTACGACATTTTTTTCAAGTTTAGCCAGGCAAAACCCACTTTGGGAGAGGGGGTTTTACTGCAGCAAACTCGAAATTTCAGATTTTTTCGATATAATTTTTTTTGATTATGTTGCAAATTTTTACACCTCCGAAGTTAAGGTTCAAACTATTTTGCTCACAACTCGCCAGAGAAGATGAAATCTTCCCACCACACTGGATTTTCGTGAACACAAGATTTTTTTCCCTATTATATATTACTATATAATATGTATGTATTTTTTATCACATTTTCGTGCACCATTTAGACCCCCTTCTTTTTTGCAAGGTTTAAAATACAAAATATTCGGCTCTTCTGTTGAAAACAGGAGGCCCAGAAAGGAAAGAGAAAAGAATTGAAAGACTCGAATTTGAGGTTGAAACTCCTAAATTTTTAAAAAAAATAGTGTGTAAAAAATACACAAAAAATACCCCAGTTTGCCCAGTCAAACTCACATTTTTAAGTACGTAAGGGTCCCTTATAACATTTTTCTTTCAAGTTAAGCCAGGCAAAACTCACTTTGGGAGAGAGGGTTTTACTGCAGCGAACTCAAAATTTCAGATTTTTTCAAAATATTTTTTGATTTTGTAGCAAATGTTTACACCTTCAAAGTTAGGGTTCAAACTATTTTGCTCACAACTCGCCAGAGAAGATAAAATCTCCCCACCACACTGGATTTTCGTGAACACAAGATTTTTTTTCCTATTATATCTTACTATATAATATAATATGTATTTTTTTCACACTTTCGTGCACCATTCAGGCCTCTTCTTTTGGCAAGGTTTAAAATACAAAATATTCGGCTTCCCTGTCCAGAACAGTAGACCCAGGAAGGAAAAAGAAAAGAATTAAAACACTCGAATTTGGGGTTAAAACTCCCAAATTGATTATAAAAATAGTGTGTAAAAAATACACAAAAATACCCCATTTTGCCCTGTCAAACTCACTTTTTTCAAGTACGTAAGGGTCCCCCTCACAACATTTTTCTTTCAAGTTTAGCCAGGCAATACTTACTTTGGGAGAGGGGGTTTAACTGCAGCGAACTCAAAATTTCAGATTTTTTTCAAAATATTTTTTTTGATTTTGTAGCAAATTTTTACACCTTCAAAGTTAAGGTTCAAACTATTTTGCTCACAACTCGCCAGAGAAGATGAAATCTCCCCACCACACTGGATTTTCGTGAACACAAGATTTTTTCCCTATTATATATTACTATATAATATAGTATGTATTTTTTATCACTTTTTCGTGCACCATTTAGACCCCCTTCTTTTTTGCAAGGTTTAAAATACAAAATATTCGGCTCTTCTGTTGAAAACAGGAGGCCCAGAAAGGAAAGGGAAAAGAATTGAAAGACTCGAATTTGGAGTTGAAAATCCCAATTTTTTAAAAAAAATAGTGTGTAAAAAATACACAAAAAATACCCCAGTTTGCCCAGTCAAACTCACATTTTTAAGTACGTAAGGGTCCCTTATAACATTTTTCTTTCAAGTTAAGCCAGGCAAAACTCACTTTGGGAGAGAGGGTTTTACTGCAGCGAACTCAAAATTTCAGATTTTTTCAAAATATTTTTTTGATTTTGTAGCAAATGTTTACACCTTCAAAGTTAGGGTTCAAACTATTTTGCTCACAACTCGCCAGAGAAGATAAAATCTCCCCACCACACTGAATTTTCGTGAACACAAGATTTTTTTTCCTATTATATCTTACTATATAATATAATATGTATTTTTTTCACACTTTCGTGCACCATTTAGGCCTCCCCTTTTGGCAAGGTTTAAAATACAAAATATTCGGCTTCCCTGTCCAGAACAGTAGACCCAGGAAGGAAAAAGAAAAGAATTAAAACACTCGAATTTGGGGTTAAAACTCCCAAATTGATTATAAAAATAGGTGGTAAAAAATACACAAAAATACCCCATTTTGCCCTGTCAAACTCACTTTTTTCAAGTACGTAAGGGTCCCCCTTACAACAGTTTTCTTTCAAGTTTAGCCAGGCAATACTTACTTTGGGAGAGGGGGTTTAACTGCAGCGAACTCAAAATTTCAGATTTTTTTCAAAATATTTTTTTTGATTTTGTAGCAAATTTTTACACCTTCAAAGTTAAGGTTCAAACTATTTTGCTCACAACTCGCCAGAGAAGATGAAATCTCCCCACCACACTGGATTTTCGTGAACACAAGATTTTTTCCTATCATATATTACTATATAATATAGTATGTATTTTTTATCACTTTTTCGTGCACTTTTTAGGCCCCCCTTTTTTTGCAATGTTTGAAATACCAAATATTCGGCTTCCCCGTTCACAACAGGAGGCCACAAAGGAAAAAAATAAATGAAAGACTCGAATTTGGGGTTAAAACTCCCAAATTGATTAAAAAAATAGTGTGTAGAAAATACACAAAAATACCCCATTTTGCCCTGTCAAACTCACTTTTTTCAAGTACGTAAGGGTCCCCCTCACAACATTTTTCTTTCAAGTTTAGCCAGGCAAAACTCACTTTGGGAGAAAGGGTTTAACTGCAGCATACTCAAAATTTCAGATTTTTTCAAAATAATATTTTTTTTTGATTTCGTAGCAAATTTTTACACCTCCAAAGTTAGGGCTTAAACTATTTTGCTCACAACTTGTCAGAGAAGATGGAATCTCTCCACCACACTGGATTTTCGTGAACACAAGATTTTTTTCCTATTATATTACTATATGATACAGAAGTATTTTTTATCACTTTTCGTGCACCTTTTGGGCCCCCTCTTTTTTTTGCAATGTTTGAAATACAAAATATTCGGCTCCCCTGTTCAAAACAGGAGGCCCAGAAAGAAACAAGAAAAAAATTATAAGATTCGAATTTTGGATCGAAACTGTCAAATTTTTTTAAAAAAATAGTGTGTGAAAAATACACAAAATATCCCCCAGTTTGCCGGTCAAACTCACATTTTCAAGTACGTAAGGGTCCCTTATAACATTTTTCTTTCAAGTTAAGCCAGGCAAAACTCACTTTGGGAGAGAGGGTTTTACTGCAGCGAACTCAAAA
This sequence comes from Atriophallophorus winterbourni, assembly GCA_013407085.1. Classification (NCBI taxonomy): domain Eukaryota; kingdom Metazoa; phylum Platyhelminthes; class Trematoda; order Plagiorchiida; family Microphallidae; genus Atriophallophorus; species Atriophallophorus winterbourni. The sequence goes on along the minus strand of JACCGJ010006939.1, from coordinate 17,017 downwards.
TTTCAGATTTTTTCAAAATATTTTTTTGATTTTGTAGCAAATGTTTACACCTTCAAAGTTAGGGTTCAAACTATTTTGCTCACAACTCGCCAGAGAAGATAAAATCTCCCCACCACACTGGATTTTCGTGAACACAAGATTTTTTTTCCTATTATATCTTACTATATAATATAATATGTATTTTTTTTCACACTTTCGTGCACCATTTAGGCCTCCCCTTTTTGCAAGGTTTAAAATACAAAATATTCGGCTTCCCTGTCCAGAACAGTAGACCCAGGAAGGAAAAAGAAAAGAATTAAAACACTCGAATTTAGGGTTGAAACTCCCAAATTGATTATAAAAATAGTGTGTAAAAAATACACAAAAATACCCCATTTTGCCCTGTCAAACTCACTTTTTTCAAGTACGTAAGGGTCCCCCTCACAACATTTTTCTTTCAAGTTTAGCCAGGCAATACTTACTTTGGGAGAGGGGGTTTAACTGCAGCGAACTCAAAATTTCAGATTTTTTTCAAAATATTTTTTTTTGATTTTGTAGCAAATTTTTACACCTTCAAAGTTAAGGTTCAAACTATTTTGCTCACAACTCGCCAGAGAAGATGAAATCTCCCCACCACACTGGATTTTCGTGAACACAAGATTTTTTTCCTATCATATATTACTATATAATATAGTATGTATTTTTTATCACTTTTTCGTGCACTTTTTAGGCCCCCCTTTTTTTGCAATGTTTGAAATACCAAATATTCGGCTTCCCCGTTCACAACAGGAGGCCACAAAGGAAAAAAATAATTGAAAGACTCGAATTTGGGGTTAAAACTCCCAAATTGATTAAAAAAATAGTGTGTAGAAAATACACAAAAATACCCCATTTTGCCCTGTCAAACTCACTTTTTTCAAGTACGTAAGGGTCCCCCTCACAACATTTTTCTTTCAAGTTTAGCCAGGCAAAACTCACTTTGGGAGAAAGGGTTTAACTGCAGCATACTCAAAATTTCAGATTTTTTCAAAATAATTTTTTTTGATTTCGTAGCAAATTTTTACACCTCCAAAGTTAGGGCTTAAACTATTTTGCTCACAACTTGTCAGAGAAGATGGAATCTCTCCACCACACTGGATTTTCGTGAACACAAGATTTTTTTCCTATTATATTACTATATGATACAGTAAGTATTTTTTATCACTTTTCGTGCACCTTTTGGGCCCCCTCTTTTTTTGCAATGTTTGAAATACAAAATATTCGGCTCCCCTGTTCAAAACAGGAGGCCCAGAAAGAAACAAGAAAAAAATTAGAAGATTCGAATTTTGGATCGAAACTGTCAAATTTTTTTAAAAAAAATAGTGTGTGAAAAATACACAAAATATCCCCCAGTTTGCCGGTCAAACTCACATTTTCAAGTACGTAAGGGTCCCCCCTTACAACATTATCTTCAAAATTTAGCCAGGCAGAACCCACTTTGGGAGAAGCGGTTTTACCGCATCGAACTCAAAATTTCAGATTTTTTCAATATATTTTTTTAATTTTGTAGCAAATTTTCACATCCTTAAAAGTTAATGTTCGAACTATTTTGCTCACAACTCGCCAGAGGAGATAAATTTTCCCCACCCCACTGTATTTTCGTGAACAAAGATTTTTTCCCAATTATATATTACTTTATGATATATTATGTATTTTATATTACTTTTTCGTGCACCATTTAGCCCCCCTTTTTTGCAATGTTTGAAATACAAAATGTTCGGCTTCCCTGTCCAAAACAGAAGGCCCAGGAAGAAAAAAGAAAAGAATTGAATAACTCGAATCTTGGGTTGAAACAATCAATTTTCAAAAAAAATAGTGGGTGAAAAATACACAAAAATATACAAGTTTGCCGGTCAAACTCACATTTTTAAGTACGTAATGATCCCCCCTTACAACATTTTCTTCCAAGTTTAGCCAGGCAAAACTCACTTTGGGAGAGGGGGTTTTACTGCAGCAAACTTAAAATTTCAGATTCTTCAAAAAATTTTTTTCTGATTTTGTAGCAAATTGTTACACCAATAAAGTTAGGGTTCGAACTTTTTTGCTCACAACTCAACAGAGAAGATAAAATCTCCCCACCACACTGGATTTTGGTGAACACAAGATTTTTTACCCTATTATATCTTACTATATAATATAATATATATTTTTTATCACATTTTTGTGCACAATTTAGCCCCCCCACCTGTTTGCAAGGTTGAGAATACAAAATATTCGGCTCCCCTGCTCAAATCAGGAGGCCCAGAAAGAGAGAAAAAAGGAATTGAAAAACTCGAATTTGGTGTTGAAACACTCAAATTTATTAGAAAAATAGTGTGTGAAAAATACACGAAAAATACCCCAGTTTGCCCGGTCGAACTCACTATTTTCAAGTACGTAAGGGTCCCCCCTTACAACAGCTTTTTTCAAGTTTAGCCAGGCAAAACCCACTTTGAAAGAGGGGTTTTACCACATCAAACTCAAAATTTCAGATTTTTACGAAATATTTTTTTAAATTTTGTAGCAAATTTTTACACCCCCAAAGTTGGGGTTCAAACTATTTTTCCCACAACTCGCCAGAGAAAATGAAATTTTCCCACCAGACTGGATTTTCGTGAACACATTTTTTTCCCCTCATTAAATATTACTATATAATATAGTATGTATTTTTTATCACTTTTTCGTGCACCATTTAGGCCCCCCTATTTTGCAAGGTTTAAAATACAAAATATTCGGCTTCTTTGTGCAAAACATGAGGCCCAGAAAGAAAAAAAGAAAAGAATTAGAAGACTCGAATTTGGGTTTGAATTTTCCAAATTTATTAAAAAAAGTGTGTAAAAAATACACAAAAAAATACTCCAGTTTGTCCGTCAAACTCACTTTTTTTAAGTACGTAAGGGTCCCCACTTACAACATTTTTTTCAAGTTTAGACAGGCAAAACCCACTTTGGGAGAAGGGATTTTACCACATAAAACTCAAAATTTCAGATTTTTTCGAAATATTTTTTCAAATTTTGTAGCAAATTTTTACACCCCCAAAGTTGGTTTCAAACTATTTTCCTCACAACTCGCCAGAGGAGATGAAATCTTTCCACCAGACTGAATTTTCGTGAACACAAGATTTTCCCCCTATTATATATTACTATATAATATAGTATGTATTTTTTATCACTTTTTCGTGCACCATTTAGCCAGCCTCTATTTTGCAAGGTTTAAAATACAAAATATTCGGCTTCCTTGTGCAAAACAGGAGGCCCAGAAAGAAAAGAAGAAAAGAATTAAAAGACTCGAATTTGGGGTTGAAACTATCAAATTTATTAAAAATATAGTGTGTAAAATATACACAAAAAAATAACCCATTTCGCCCGGTCAAACTCACTTTTTTGAGTACGTAAGGGTCCCCACTTACAACTTTCCTTCGAAGTTCAGCCAGGCAAAAACCACTTTAGAATAGGGGGTTTTACCGCTTCGAACTCGAAATTTCAAATTTTTACAAAATAATTTTTTTTCGATTTTATAGCAAATTTTTACACCCCAGAAGTTGGAGTTCAAACTATTTCGCCGACAACTCGCCAGAAAAGATGAAATCTCCCCTCTAAACTGGATTTTCGTGAACACAAGATTGGTTCCTCTATCATATATTGCTATATGATACAGTATGTATTTTTATCACTTTTTCGTGCACCTTTTAGCCCACCTTTTTTGCAAGGTTCAAAATACAAAATATTCAGCTTCTCTGTTCACAACAGGAGGCCTAAAAAAAGAAGAGAATTGAGAGACTCGGATTTGGGGTTGGAAATCCCAAATTTATTAAAGAAATAGTGTGTAAAAATACAAAATATACCCCAGTTTGCCCGGTCAAACTCACATTTTTAAGTACGTAAGGTTCCCTTCTCACAACTTTTTTTTCAAGTTTAGCCAGGCAAAACCCATTTTGGGAGAGCGGGTTTTACCGCATCAAACTCAAAATTTTCATATTTTCCCAAAATAATTTTTTTTATTTTTGTGGCAAATTTTTTCAGCCTCAAAGTTAGCGTTCAAACTATTTTGCTCACAACTCGCCAGAGGAAATAAAATCTCCCCACCACACTGGATTTTCGTGAACACAAATTTTTCCCCTTTATATATTACTATATAATATAGTGTGTATTTTTCATCACTTTTTCGTGCACCATTTAGCTCCTTCTTTTTTGCAAGGTTTAAAATACAAAATATTCGGCTCCCATGTTCAAGACAGGAGGCCCAGAAAGAAAAATTAAAAAAATTGAAACACACGGATTTTAAGATGTAACTCCAAAATTTATAAAAAAATAGTGTGTAAAGAATACACAAAAATACCCCATTTTGCCAGGTCAAACTCACTTTTTTAAGTACTTAAGGTTCTCTTACAACATTTTTTTCAAGTTTAGCCAGGCAAAACCAAATTTGGGAGAGGGAGTTTTACCACATCAAACTCAAAATTTCAGATTTTTTCAAAATAATTGTTTTTAATTTTGTAGCAAAGTTTTACACCCATAAAGTTAGGGTTCGAACTATTTTGCTCACAACTCGACAGAGAAGATGAAATCTCCCAACCACTCTGGATTTCCGTGAACACAAGATTTTTTTCTATTTTATATTACTATATAATATAGTATGTATTTTTATCATTTTTTCGTGCACCATTCAGGCCCCCCATTTTTGGCAAGGTTCAAAATACAAAATATCCGGCTTCCCCGTTCAAAACAGGAGTCCCAGAAAGAAAAAAGAAAAGAATTGAAAGACCCGAATTTGGGGTTGAAACTCCCAAACTTCTTAAAAAATAGTGTGTAAAAAATACACAAAAAATACCCTAGTTTGCCTTGTCAAACTCACTTTTCTCAAGTACGTAAGGGTCCCTCCTTACAACATTTTTTTTCAAGTTCAGCCAGGTGAAACCCATTTTGGGAGAGCGGGTTTTACCGCATCAAACTCAAAATTTTCATATTTTCCCAAAATAATTTTTTTTATTTTTGTGGCAAATTTTTTCAGCCTCAAAGTTAGCGTTCAAACTATTTTGCTCACAACTCGCCAGAGGAAATAAAATCTCTCCACCACACTGGGTTTTCGTGAACACAAATTTTTCCCCTTTATATATTACTATATAATATAGTATGTAATTTTTATCACTTTTTCTTGCACCATTTAGCCCCCTTCTTTTTTGCAAGGTTCAAAATACAAAATATTTGGCTTTTCGGTTCACAACAGGAGGCCCAGAAAGAAAAAAGAGAAGAATTGAAAGACGCGAATTTGGGGTTGAATCTCCCAAATTTATTAAACAAATAGTGTGTGAAACATACACAAAAAATACCTCATTTTGCCCGGTCAAACTGACTTTTTTCAAGAACGTAATGGTCCCGCTTACAACATTTTTCTTTTAAGTTTAGCCAGGCAAAACTCACTTTGGGAGAGGGGGTTTTACTGCAGCAAACACAAAATTTCAGATTTTTTCAAAAGAATATTTTCTGATTTAGTAGCAAATTTTTACACATCCAAAGTTAGGGTTCGAACTATTTTGCTCACAACTCGCCAGAGAAGATGAAATCTCCCCACCACACTGGATTTTCGTGAACACAAGATTTTTTTCCCTATTATATATTACTATAAAATATAGTATGTATTTTTATCACTTTTTCGTGCACCATTTAGGCCCTCCTTTTTTGCAAGGTTTAAAATACAAAATATTCGGCTCCCCTGTTCAAAACGGAAGGCCCAGAAAGAAAAAAGAAAAGAATTGAAAGACTCGAATTTGGGGTTGATACTCCCAAATTTCTTAAAAAAATAGTGTGTGAAAAATACACAAAAAATACCCTAGTTTGCCTTGTCAGACTCACTTTTCTCAAGTACGTAAGGGTCCCCCCTTACAACATTTTTTTTCAAGTTCAACCAGGTAAAACCCATTTTGGGAGAGCGAGTTTTACCGCATCAAACTCAAAATATTCAGATTTTCTTAAAATAATTTTTTTTTAATTTTGTGGCAAATTTTTACAGCCCCAAAGTTAGCGTTCAAACTATTTTGCTCACAACTCGCCAGAGAAGATGAAGTCTCACCACCACACTGGATTTTCGTGAACACAAATTGTTTCCCCATTATATATTACTATATAATATAGTATGTATTTTTTATCCTTTTTTCGTGCACCTTTTATCCTCTCACTTTTTTGCAATGTTTGAAATACAAAATATTCGGCTCCCCTGTTTAAAACAGGAGGCCCAGAAAGAAATAACAATAGAATTGAAAGACTCGAATTTGAGGTCGAAACTGCCAAATGTTTTTAAAAGAATAGTGTGTAAAAATACACAAAAAATACCTCAGTTTGCCCGGTCAAACTCACATATTCAAGTACGTAAGTGTCCCCCCTTACAACATTTTTTTTCAAGTTTAGCCAGGCAAAACCCACTTTGTGAGAGGGGGTTTTACCGCATCAAACTCAAAATTTCAGATTTTTTTCAAAATAATTTTTTTTCATCTTGTAGCAAATTTTTACATCTCCAAAGTTAGGGTTCGAACTATTTTGCTCACAACTCGCCAGAGAAGATAAAATCTCCCCACCCCACTGGATTTTCGTGAACACAAGGTTTTTTTCATTTATATATTACTATATGATATAGTATGTATTTTGTATCACTTTTTCGTGCACCATTTAGCCCCCCCCTTTATTTCAAGGTTCAAAATACAAAATATCCGGCTTCCCTGTTCACAACAAGAGGCCCAGAGAAAAAAAAGAAAAGAATTTGAAGACTTGCATTCCGCGTTGAAACTTCCAAATTTACTAAATAATAGTGTTTAAAAAATACACAAAAATACCCCATTTTGCCCGGTCATACTCACTTTTTTGAGTACGTAAAGGTCCCCTCTCACAACATTTTTCTTTTAAGTTCAGCCAGTCAAAACTCACTTCGGGAGAAGGGGTTTTACCACATCGAACTCAAAATTTCAGATTCTTCAAAAAACGTTTTTCTGATTTTGTAGCAAATTTGTACACCTATAAAGTTGGGGTTCAAACTATTTTGCTCACAATTCAACAGAGAAGATAAAATCTCCCAAACACTCTGGATTTTCGTGAACACAAGATTTTTTCTCCCTATTATATATTAGTATATAATATAGTATGTATTCTTCATCACTTTTTCGTGCACCATTTAGGCCACCCTTTTTTCGCAAGGTTTGAAATACAAAATATTCGGCTCCCCTGTTCCAAACAGGAGGCCCAGATTGAAAAAAAGAAAGAATTGAAAGACTCGAATTTGAGGTCGAAACTGCCAAATTTAAAAAAAATAGTGTGTAAAAAATACACAAAAAATACCCCAGTTTGCCCGGTCAAACTCACATTTTTAAGTACGCAAGGTTCCCTTCTTACAAAATGTTTTTTCAAGTTTAGTCACGCAAAACTTAATTTGGAAGAGGGGGTTTTACCACATCAAACTCAAAATTTCAGATTTTTTCGAAATATTTTTTTTAATTTTGTAGCAAATTTTTACACCCCCAAAGTTGGGGTTTCAACTATTTTCCTCACAACTCGCCAGAGGAGATGAAACTTCCCACCAGACTGGATTTTTGTGAACACAAGATTTTTCCCCTATTACATATTACTAAATATTATAATATGTATTTTTTATAACTTTTTCGTGCACTATTTAGACATCCCATTTTTGCAAGGTTTAAAATACAAAATATTCGGCTTCCCTGTTCAAAACAGGAGGCTCAGAAAGAAAAAAGAGAAGAATTAAAAGACTCAAATTTGGGGTTGAAACTCCCAAGATTTTTGAAAAAATAGTGTGTAAAAAATACACAAAATACACCCCAGTTTGCCCGGTCAAACTCACTTTTTTTAAGTACGTAAGGGTCCCCACATACAACTTTTTTTCCAAGTTTAGCCAGGCAAAACCCACTTTGGAAGAGGGGTTTGACCGCTTCGAAATCAAAATTTCGAATTTTTTCAAAATAATTTTTTTTAATTATATAGCAAATTTTTACAACCCTGAAGTTGGGGTTCGAACTATTTTGCTCACAACTCGCTAGAGGAGATAAAATCTCTCCACCACACTGGATTTTTGTGAACACAAGATTTTTTTCCCTATCATATATTAATATATAATATAGTATGTATTTTTTATCACTTTTTCATGCACTAATTAGGCACCCCTTTTTTTGCAAGGTTCAAAATACAAAATATTCGGCTCCTCTGTTCAAAACAGGAGGCCCAGAAAAAAAAAGGAAAAAATTAAAACACTCGAATTTGAGGTTGAAACTCCCAAATTTTTTTAAAAAAATAGTGTGTAAAAAATACACAAATAATACCCCAGTTTACCCGGTCAAACTCACATTTTTAAGTACGTAAGGGTCCCTTCTTACAACATTTTTTTCAAGTTTAGCCAGGCAAAACTAACTTTGGAAGAGGGGGTTTTACCTCATCAAACTCAACATTTTCAGATTTCCCCGAAATAATTTTTTCAATTTTGTGACAAATTTTTACAGCCCCAAAGTTAGCGTTGAAACTATTTTGCTCACAACTCGCCAGAGGAGATAAAATCTCCCCACCACACTGGATTTTCGTGAACACAAATGTTTTCCCCATTATATATTACTATGTAATATAGTAGGTATTTTTTATCACTTTTTCGTGCCCCATTTAGGCCCCTCCAATTTTGCAAGGTTCAAGATACAAAATATTCGGCTCCTCTTTTCAAATCAGGAGGCCCAGAATGAAAAAAGAAAAGAATTGAAAGACTCGAATTTAAGGGTTGAAACTCCCAACTTTTTAAAAAAATAGTGTGTAAAAAATACACAAAAAATACCCCAGTTTGCCCGGTCAAACTCACATTTTCAAGTACGTAAGCGTCCCTTCTTACAACATTTTTTTCAAGTTTAGCCAGGCAAAACTAACTTTGGAAGAAGGGGTTTTACCTCATCAAACTCACCATTTTCAGATTTCCCCGAAATAATTTTTTCTATTTTGTGACAAATTTTTACAGCCCCAAAGTTAGCGTTGAAACTATTTTGCTCACAACTCGCCAGAGGAGATAAAATCTCCCCACCACACTGGATTTTCGTGAACACAAATTTTTTCCCCATTATATATTACTATGTAATATAGTAGGTATTTTTTATCACTTTTTCGTGCACCATTTAGGCCCCTCCAATTTTGCAAGGTTCAAAATACAAAATATTCGGCTCCTCTGTTCAAAACAGGAGGCCCAGAAAGAAAAAAGAAAAGAATTGAAAGACTCGAATTTAAGGGTTGGAACTCCCAACTTTTTAAAAAAATAGTGTGTAAAAAATACACAAAAAATACCCCAGTTTGCCCGGTCAAACTCACATTTTTAAGTACGTAAGGTTCCCTTCTTACAAAATTTTTTTTCAAGTTCAGCCAGGCAAAACCCAATTTGGAAGAGGGGGTTTTACTAAATTAAACTCAAAATTTCAGATTTTTTCGAAATATTTTTCTCAATTCTGTAGCAAATGTGTACACCCCCAAAGTTGGGGTTCAAACTATCTTCCTCACAACTCGCCAGAGGAGATGAAATTTTCCCACCAGACTGGATTTTCGTGAACACAAGATTTTTCCCTATTACATATAACTATATAATATATTTTGTATTTTTTATCACTTTTTCGTGCTTTATTTAGGCCCCCCCTTTTTGCAAGGTTTAAAATACAAAATATTCGGCTCCCCTGTCCAAAACAGGAGGCCCAGAGAGGAAAAAGAGAAGAATTGAAAGACTCGAATTTAAGGGTTGAAACTCCCAACTTTTTAAAAAAATAGTGTGTAAAAAATACACAAAAAATACCCCAGTTTGCCCGGTCAAATTCACATTTTTATGTACGTAAGGTTCCCTTCTTACAAAATTTTTTTTCAAGTTCAGCCAGGCAAAACCCAATTTGGAACAGGGGGTTTTACCACATTAAACTCAAAATTTCAGATTTTTTCGAAATATTTTTCTCAATTCTGTAGCAAATTTTTACACCCCCAATGTTGGGGTTCAAACTATTTTGCTCACACCTCGCCAGGGGAGATAAAATCTCCCCACCCCACTAGATTTTCGTGAACACAAGATTTTTTTCCCCAATTATATATTACTATATAATATAGTATGTATTTTTTATCACTTTTTCGTGCACCATTTAGCCCCCCCCCTTTTTTTGCAAGGTTCAAAATAGAAAATATTCGGCTCTCATGTTCAAAACAGGAGGCCCAGAAAGAAAAAATGAAAGAATTGAAAGACTCGGATTTGAAGATGTAACTCCCACATTTATAAAAATAGTGTGTAAAGAATACACAAAAATACCCCATTTTGCCCGGTCAAACTCACTTTTTTAAGTACGTGAGGTTCTCTTACATCATTCTTTTCACGTTTAACCAGGCAAAACCCACTTTGGGAGAGGGAGTTTTACCGCATCAAACTCAAAATTCCTGATTTTTTCGAAATAGTTCTTTCTTAATTTTGTAGCAATTTTTTACACCTTCAAAGTTAGGGTTCAAACTATTTTGCTCACAACTCGCCAGAGAAGTTGGATTCTCTTCACCACACTGGATTTTCGTGAACACAAGATTTTTTTCCCTATTATAGATTACTTTATAATATACACTCGAATCTCGGTACTATGCCACCTCGTTACTATGCCACTCTCGCTACTATGCCACTTTTGCTCGGTCCCGACAAAATTCAATACAAAATAAATTTACTATGCCACTCCCTACTCTCGCTAGTATGCCACTATTCTGTGACAATTTAAAAGTGCATTTTTGCGCATTTTACGCATATAGTCAGCCGGTTTCAAGGTCAAGCACGCGATGTTTCTCCCTGACGTCAGCTACAACAAGCCAATCACCTCACGCACAACGACGAGCCTCTTTCCTACTCTTGCTTTAAGTATCGATAGATAGACCCACGAAAGCGCGCGCACAAACAGACACTCACAACAGTGACATCGTTATTTTTCAAACTATTCAGCCCATAATGTCAGCTCAGAAACGCAAGCGAACCGACTTTACGCTGAAGGAGAAGTTCGAGATCATCGATGCTGCGAAGAAGGAGCCGAATCAGTCCAAGTTGGCGAGGGAGATTAGCAAGAAATGGAGCGTCGAAGTTAAGAGAACCACCGTGAAGGCATTCTCAGCAAGAAGGATGCAATTGAAGCTGCAATCAAAGCTGGAGTTCCATCGGAGCGCGTGAAGCTGACGCAGCCTCACGACCCGAAGTTTGAGGAGGGAATGCTGATGTGGCTGATGCATGCAAGAGGACTGAATCTGCCTGTCAGCGGCGATCTGATCAAGGAGAAGGCAATAAAACTGGCCGAGCTGATGCACATCCCAGACTTTATGGCGAGCGACGGTTGGTAAGACAGCTTCAAATGGCTCAATGGCGTCACGTTCAAGACAGTGCAGAGAGAAGCTGGAGCGGTGGATTCCCAATCCCTTATTGATTGGCAGCAGCAGGTTCTCCGGCTCTTACTCAGGCAGTTCTCTTCAGGTGATGTCTTCAACCTGGTCGAGACTGACGCCAGCGTGTGATCGGATAGACAACGAGATGAACGAGATCCGACGAAAGAAGTTCCGTCAGCCGACGATTTCTGAGAGCTTTGGACTGATCGATTGAGCAAATAAATGATGGACTTGAGCAAATAAAGCCGTTTTTACAAAACCTCGTTACTATGCCACTCTCGCTACTATGCCACTTTTTCTCGGTCCCAACGGGTGGCATAGTACTGAGATTTAAGTGTAGTATGTATTTTTTATCACTTTTTTGTGCACCATTTAGCCCCACCCCTTATTTTGCAAGGTCAAAAATACAAAATATTCGGCTCCCATGTTCAACACAGGAGGCCCAGAAAGAAAAAAATAAAAGAATTGAAAGACTAGGATTTGAAGATGTAACTCTTACATTTATAAAAAATAGTGTGTAAAGAATACACAAAAAATACCCCATTTTGCCCGGTCAAACTCAATTTTTTTAAGTACGTGAGGTTCTCTTACATCATTCTTTTCAAGTTGAGCCAGGCAAAACCCACTTTGGGACAGGGGGTTTTACCACATCAAACTCAAAATTTCTGATTTTTTCAAAATAATTTTTTTAATATTTTAGCAAATTTTTACACCCCCAAAGTTGGGGTTCAAACTATCTTCCTCTCAACTCGCCAGAGTAGATGAAATTTCCCCACCAGACTGGATTTTCGTGAACACAAGATTTTTCCCTATTACATATAACTATATAATATATTATGAATTTTTTATCACTTTTTCGTGCTCTATTTAGGCCCCCCTCTTTTCGCAAGGTTTAAAATACAAAATATTCGGCTCCTCTGTCCAAAACAGGAGGCCCAGAAAGAAAAAAGAGAAGAATTGAAAGACTCAAATTCGGGGTTGAAACTCCCAAGTTTAAAAAAAATATGTAAAAAATACACAAAAAATACCCCAGTTTGCCCGGTCAAACTCAATTTTTTTAATTACGTAAGGGTCCCCACTTACAACTTTTTTTCCAAGTACAGCCAGGCAAAACCCACTTTGGAAGAGGGGGTTTTACCGCTTCGAACTTAAAATTTCGAATTTGTTCAAAATAATTTTTTCAATCATATAGCAAATTTTTACAACCCCGAAGTTGGGGTTCGAACTATTTTGCTCACAACTCGCCAGAGAAGATAAAATCTCCCCATCACACTGGATTTCTGTGAACACAAGATTTTTTCCCTATTTTATATTACTATATAATATAGTATGTATTTTTTATCACTTTTTCGTTCACCATTTAGGCACCCATTTTTTGAAAGGTTTAAAATACAAATCTCGGCTCCCCGATTCGAAACAGGAGGCCAGAAAGAAAAAAAGAAGAGAAAGACTCGAATTTGGGGTTGAATCTCCCAAATTGAATAGAAACATATTGTGGTAAAATACACAAAAAATACCTTTTTCCTTGCAAACTCTTTTTTCAAGTACGTATGTTCCCTTTTTACAACATTTGTTTTCAAGTTCAGCCAGGCAAAACCCATGTTGAGAGAGCGGGTCCTACCGCATTCAAACTCAAACATTTTTCAGATTTTCCCATTAATTTTTTTCATATTTGTGGCAACTTTTTTCACCTCAAAGTTAGCGTTCAAACTATTTTGATTACAACTCGCCAGAGAAGATAAAATCTCCCCACCACACTGGATTTTCGTAAACACAAATTTTTTCCCCATTATATATTACTATATAATATAGTATGTATTTTTTATCATTTTTCCGTGCACCATTTAGGCCCCTCCAATTTTGCAAGGTTCAAAATACAAAATATTCGGCTCCTCTTTTCAAATCAGGAGGCCCAGAATGAAAAAAGAAAAGAATTGAAAGACTCGAATTTAAGGGTTGAAACTCCCAACTTTTTAAAAAAATAGTGTGTAAAAAATACACAAAAAATACCCCAGTTTGCCCGGTCAAACTCACATTTTCAAGTACGTAAGCGTCCCTTCTTACAACATTTTTTTCAAGTTTAGCCAGGCAAAACTAACTTTGGAAGAAGGGGTTTTACCTCATCAAACTCACCATTTTCAGATTTCCCCGAAATAATTTTTTCTATTTTGTGACAAATTTTTACAGCCCCAAAGTTAGCGTTGAAACTATTTTGCTCACAACTCGCCAGAGGAGATAAAATCTCCCCACCACACTGGATTTTCGTGAACACAAATTTTTTCCCCATTATATATTACTATGTAATATAGTAGGTATTTTTTATCACTTTGCCGTGCACCATTTAGGCCCCTCCAATTTTGCAAGGTTCAAAATATAAAATATTCGGCTCCTCTGTTCAAAACAGGAGGCCCAGAAAGAAAAAAGAAAAGAATTGAAAGACTCGAATTTAAGGGTTGGAACTCCCAACTTTTTAAAAAAATAGTGTGTAAAAAATACACAAAAAATACCCCAGTTTGCCCGGTCAAACTCACATTTTTAAGTACGTAAGGTTCCCTTCTTACAAAATTTTTTTTCAAGTTCAGCCAGGCAAAACCCAATTTGGAAGAGGGGGTTTTACTAAATTAAACTCAAAATTTCAGATTTTTTCGAAATATTTTTCTCAATTCTGTAGCAAATGTGTACACCCCCAAAGTTGGGGTTCAAACTATCTTCCTCACAACTCGCCAGAGGAGATGAAATTTTCCCACCAGACTGGATTTTCGTGAACACAAGATTTTTCCCTATTACATATAACTATATAATATATTTTGTATTTTTTATCACTTTTTCGTGCTTTATTTAGGCCCCCCCTTTTTGCAAGGTTTAAAATACAAAATATTCGGCTCCCCTGTCCAAAACAGGAGGCCCAGAGAGGAAAAAGAGAAGAATTGAAAGACTCGAATTTAAGGGTTGAAACTCCCAACTTTTTAAAAAAATAGTGTGTAAAAAATACACAAAAAATACCCCAGTTTGCCCGGTCAAATTCACATTTTTATGTACGTAAGGTTCCCTTCTTACAAAATTTTTTTTCAAGTTCAGCCAGGCAAAACCCAATTTGGAACAGGGGGTTTTACCACATTAAACTCAAAATTTCAGATTTTTTCGAAATATTTTTCTCAATTCTGTAGCAAATTTTTACACCCCCAATGTTGGGGTTCAAACTATTTTGCTCACACCTCGCCAGGGGAGATAAAATCTCCCCACCCCACTAGATTTTCGTGAACACAAGATTTTTTTCCCCAATTATATATTACTATATAATATAGTATGTATTTTTTATCACTTTTTCGTGCACCATTTAGCCCCCCCCCTTTTTTTGCAAGGTTCAAAATAGAAAATATTCGGCTCTCATGTTCAAAACAGGAGGCCCAGAAAGAAAAAATGAAAGAATTGAAAGACTCGGATTTGAAGATGTAACTCCCACATTTATAAAAATAGTGTGTAAAGAATACACAAAAATACCCCATTTTGCCCGGTCAAACTCACTTTTTTAAGTACGTGAGGTTCTCTTACATCATTCTTTTCACGTTTAACCAGGCAAAACCCACTTTGGGAGAGGGAGTTTTACCGCATCAAACTCAAAATTCCTGATTTTTTCGAATTAGTTTTTTCTTAATTTTGTAGCAAACTTTTACACCTTCAAAGTTAGGGTTCAAACTATTTTGCTCACAACTCGCCAGAGAAGTTGGATTCTCTTCACCACACTGGATTTTCGTGAACACAAGATTTTTTTCCCTATTATAGATTACTTTATAATATACACTCGAATCTCGGTACTATGCCACCTCGTTACTATGCCACTCTCGCTACTATGCCACTTTTGCTCGGTCCCGACAAAATTCAATACAAAATAAATTTACTATGCCACTATTCTGTGACTATTTAAAAGTGCATTTTTGCGCATTTTACGCATATAGTCAGCCGGTTTCAAGGTCAAACACGCGATGTTTCTCCCTGACGCCAGCTACAACAGGCCAATCACCTCACGCACAACGACAAGCCTCTTTCCTACTCTTGCTTTAAGTATCGATAGATAGACCCACGAAAGCGCGCGCACAAACAGACACTCACAACAGTGACATCGTTATTTTCAAACTATTCAGCCCATAATGTCAGCTCAGAAACGCAAGCGAACCGACTTTACGCTGAAGGAGAAGTTCGAGATCATCGATGCTGCGAAGAAAGAGCCGAATCAGTCCAAGTTGGCGAGGGAGATTAGCAAGAAATGGAGCGTCGAAGTTAAGAGAACCACCGTGAAGGGCATTCTCAGCAAGAAGGATGCAATTGAAGCTGCAATCAAAGCTGGAGTTCCATCGGAGCGCGTGAAGCTGACGCAGCCTCACGACCCGAAGTTTGAGGAGGGAATGCTGATGTGGCTGATGCATGCAAGAGGACTGAATCTGCCTGTCAGCGGCGATCTGATCAAGGAGAAGGCAATAAAACTGGCCGAGCTGATGCACATCCCAGACTTTATGGCGAGCGACGGTTGGTAAGACAGCTTCAAATGGCTCAATGGCGTCACGTTCAAGACAGTGCAGAGAGAAGCTGGAGCGGTGGATTCCCAATCCCTTATTGATTGGCAGCAGCAGGTTCTCCGGCTCTTACTCAGGCAGTTCTCTTCAGGTGATGTCTTCAACCTGGTCGAGACTGACGCCAGCGTGTGATCGGATAGACAACGAGATGAACGAGATCCGACGAAAGAAGTTCCGTCAGCCGACGATTTCTGAGAGCTTTGGACTGATCGATTGAGCAAATAAATGATGGACTTGAGCAAATAAAGCCGTTTTTACAAAACCTCGTTACTATGCCACTCTCGCTACTATGCCACTTTTTCTCGGTCCCAACGGGTGGCATAGTACTGAGATTTAAGTGTAGTATGTATTTTTTATCACTTTTTTGTGCACCATTTAGCCCCACCCCTTATTTTGCAAGGTCAAAAATACAAAATATTCGGCTCCCATGTTCAACACAGGAGGCCCAGAAAGAAAAAAATAAAAGAATTGAAAGACTAGGATTTGAAGATGTAACTCTTACATTTATAAAAAATAGTGTGTAAAGAATACACAAAAAATACCCCATTTTGCCCGGTCAAACTCAATTTTTTTAAGTACGTGAGGTTCTCTTACATCATTCTTTTCAAGTTGAGCCAGGCAAAACCCACTTTGGGACAGGGGGTTTTACCACATCAAACTCAAAATTTCTGATTTTTTCAAAATAATTTTTTTAATATTTTAGCAAATTTTTACACCCCCAAAGTTGGGGTTCAAACTATCTTCCTCTCAACTCGCCAGAGTAGATGAAATTTCCCCACCAGACTGGATTTTCGTGAACACAAGATTTTTCCCTATTACATATAACTATATAATATATTATGAATTTTTTATCACTTTTTCGTGCTCTATTTAGGCCCCCCTCTTTTCGCAAGGTTTAAAATACAAAATATTCGGCTCCTCTGTCCAAAACAGGAGGCCCAGAAAGAAAAAAGAGAAGAATTGAAAGACTCAAATTCGGGGTTGAAACTCCCAAGTTTAAAAAAAATATGTAAAAAATACACAAAAAATACCCCAGTTTGCCCG
>JACCGJ010006938.1:0-98644 GCA_013407085.1 Atriophallophorus winterbourni | reverse complement strand
ATTTCGGATGAGCCCATCTCTTTCAAGTATGGCACTCAATACCCTTAGCTATCTTTCAATACAATGAATTTTTCGAGCAAATAGCATTAATCTTTGTGTAATCAATAATGGAATAGTGAGCCAGAAAATAATTTCAGAGAGCGCAATAGAGAGCACGTCAAATTTGAACGTACCGCGCCAAGGATGAACTATGAAATAGGATGACTGAGTCGTTTCAAACAAAAGGTTCCGTGTTGACTTAAAAAATAAAAACGCATGAAAACATTGATTTTGAATAGATAGAATATACTCCACGAACCTTGATAACTTTCACTCAGGACCAGCAACAGTATCAAAATCTTAAACAACTTCGTTGAATGAATAGACTTCGGTCGTTGCTCCATTCGTTCTTTTCGTGTGCATTTGAATTCAGTGCACTAGCTTAAAAAATATAGCACCAACCGCTGGATTCGATTTTTATGAGAATAGTCGAGTGCATTAAAAGTGATTCACCAGAAACCGTTCATCCACTGTCTAGAAAAACCGTTGCTTCTTGGTGGCCTATCAAGTTGACATACTTCTTGCCAAGTTTCATGTTTCTATCAACGACCATACTTGTATCGATCAATGAATTCGATAAATGATTCATTAAAAAATATAAACGAATGTGCATTTTAAATACAATGTTTACTTGCAACTGGAATATACTTGGCTATCGTAACGGTCCTTGAACGGTAAAGTGATGTTTCGGCTCATGCTAACAGTGAATAAGATAATGGACTCAGTTACAAAACACAGAGCCACAAACATGTTGACCAAACTTTTCGATGAAACTTGCTTAAGGCTATTCAGTTAAAATAAAAGCTGTTTATTAAACGTGAGCAAAGATGACTAAATAGTCAGCTAACAAACTGTGATGGATACGTACAGCCAATTTCTTGGTTTTGGATCTCAAACGGTTCGACATTAAGATCTCGTCAATAAATCGCATGCATACCGAAATGCTTTCTATTATAAGCATCATAGAATAACTTTATCTCAACGTGTAAATGTTATACAGATGCTATTCCCAAAAATTGCATTATTCTTGGACGTTACACCATTATGTTGGGTGATATCTTCAGCCTAACTTAGTTGGAAATGGTTCATGCTTGAAATTCTCTGGTGTGGTTCGTAAGTCAACGCTTTTAGTAGTTACCTGCCATGTGTAAATGGTATTAATCCTATTGTTGTGTTGTTTGAATGATGTATTTATTTGGTTTCAAGCTTTCAGGAATTCTCACTACGTCTTATATGCCAATGTCAAGTCGCTTCTCGCTAATCTCGAGTGAGTAGTCAAATTCTCAACGCTGCTATAAAATGCACAAGCAGAAGTACGTCAGCGAATTTTGCCCGCAGTTATTAAGAATATGGATGGATCCCAGTTTGCATACGAAGGTAATCATTCACTGGCGCCCGCAAGGTAAACGAAAAGGGGACGGCCCAAGGAAACTTGGCGCAGAACGTTGGAACGCGAACTACATGTACAAGGATTCACGGTGCAGACGGTAACGGAAGCAGCGGCAGACCGGAACCACTGACGTGGGGTTGTCTTCGCCTCATGTGCCACCCGGCACGGAAAGGGCTGAGTGAGTGAGTGAGAGAGTATTGAGAATAGAAAATAATGACGAAACGTCTGAACAAATTATTCGCGATGAATAAATATACGCAACAATAGACGAATACCTGATGAAAGGTTTGACAACAAAACTAATGCTGCCACGAAAAGAACATTTGCAATGAACAGGTAAGTCCATGGTTGCTGATACGAACAGGGTTCAGTTTCAAATTTCCTATATTTGAAAAATCCTGAGATAGGGCAAGTGAGATCAGACTCAATTGTGGAAGATCTTACCTACTCACGAGGTAAAATCTGAAACCATCGACGTTTTTTAAAAAGGACTAAATGTCGATATTAACAAGAAAGATTTTTATTTGATAATAATGTTCTACAATATTTTATGAAAATTTTTGTTGGTCCCGCCTTTTGACTACGCGCCTAGGAGAACACTTTAAAAACCAAAATATTTTGACTGCAGCAGAACATGGTTTCCAAAGTAATCACTGTTGCTCATCTAAACTTTTTGAAACGCTCCAATGCTTGGCCAAGGCACAAGACGCAGGAAATGCTGTACATGCTTTTTACATCGATATTTTCAAAGATTTTGTTAGATTCAACCCTGACATTTTGACCGAAATGCTTGAAAGTTATGAAATTACGGGAATGTTGCTAAATTGGTTGATGGACTATCTCAGTGATTCACACATCAATGTCTGCGTTTACAGCACCCACTCTAGAAATTAGAATGGAGTTCCGCAGGGCTCTGTGCTGAAACCTCTTTTTTGGTGTATATGAATGATGATGGGGAGAACATTCGGGGTAAATTATTATTGTTTGCCTATGTGATTTAAATATGGATACGTGTTAAGACAATAAACGATCGTAGGGCATTGCAACGGGATCTGTCAAATTATACCGTTAGTTCAAGACAAATTGTTAACCCTTTATCCCAGTGAAATTTTAGATGCAACGCCTTGGAAAATCTTTCCACCATACGTATCATCTTGACAGGCAAGATCTCGTCCGGATTCCCGCGGAAAAAGATCTAATTATCTAGGTCTTGTGTAATCTTAAACCCGGGCATTATTTCCAAACAGTGTATAATACATCATGCAGAATCTTTGGTCTTCTAATTAAAACTCAGATGTTTCACGACCGGAAACGTACCTTGGTTAATTAATACTTATGCAAGTCCCGTTATGGAATATTTGATCTAAGGCTGGTCACTATGGCCGTAGAAGGTTATTGAAATACTTGACAGGGTTTATCATCGTTAAAAAATGTTGATCTCCTGTTATCGAAATCAGCCTTTCCAAGAGCGAATAGCAAAAGTAAGTCTACATGATTGTAGCTAACCGCGGATACGAAATGACTTCGTGTTGGCACTTAAAATTATGCATGCTTAAAATCATTCCCTCAAACATTTATTAATAACCAATGACCTTACTCGAACACGAAAACATTCAAAGGATTTAACAATTCCCGATATGTAATTATTTCTAAGTCAGAATTTGTATAACGTGGAACATCTTGCCAGAAGAAATCATACGCTCGAAATCAGTCGACGTTTTCGCTTCAAAGCTCGATGACTACATGACGAACCATGCGGCATGTAACTGTGCATATTATTTCTTGGAAGATTTCATAATTGTAATCTATATACTTTTTCATTCTGTGGTTATTGTTAAGCATACCATAAAATAAACTGAGTATCTGAGTTCGAATATCCACGTGAGATCTTGAAAATAATGAAAATAAAGTTTGCAGTTATAGCAAGTATTTGGTAACGTTTCGCTTTTGAACACAGAAGCTCCGTCACACCAAGGGTGTCAGTACGAACAGTGTTAAGGTTTAAATGGCATTTTCTCGACTAATCCTGATTTTTTAACCTAGACAAATAAGAACAAAATAATTGATCACACTCCGTAATTGCTATGTTCATCCCTAATTGTTTATTAAGTGTACAGTTGTGAACAGCGTCTGCTAAAACAATGCTTACGTAATCATATGCGCATTAGTTGTCATGTTCGCTAAGCCTTATCCACTGTGGAATCAAACACCAGATTTCGGAGTTTGTAAGGAACACATCACGTCGAACGCCAGATATTTGAGATATCCGCCCCATCCACATTGTTCATAACATTCGCATCAGCCTTTGTCATTTAAACAGCCTCGGTGTGAAGTCTTTCCTAATACGATTTTACACCCCGTCTTATCAGTTCCACGTTATCAACATCTACGCTGTGTCCAGTGTCTTGCATGTGTTCAGCTAGGACAGCATCCCGAATCATTGATTGATATTCACAGGGATTGCTGAGTTGCTTTCACACACGTTTCTTGTGTTCGTTTACCCTAGTGCAGATTTCTCTAGACGTTTGCATAATGTAAACACCCGCGCAACCCTAGTATTTGATTTCGCAGATGCAGTTCGCCGCACAACCTAGACAATTATTATATTTGAGATGCATCAATACAGAGCAGAGAGTTCACCTCCCTTATATGTTACTGCAATACCCGTGTTATTCAATATTCGACTTCACCTTTGGAGGCGCTTTTGACATACGGTGGGGATACGGTAGCTCGCCAAACTTTTCCCCTCTTCCGTTACGGATATTTAACTGGGTTTAATTGGCGCCTAAATAAGCACTTGTGCTAACCATGATTTGCAAGTCGTCGACTGACTTCTTCATGAGCTCGTCTCTTATCTGCATCATCGCTGCAAAGGCGGTCAACCGTGTAATACAGCGATTTTGCTACGTAATGAAATACCGTTTCGAGGTGCGCAATTGTACATGTAGTTCGAGTTCCAACGTTCTGCGCCAAGTTTTCTTGGGCCGTCCCCTTTTCCTTTATCTTGCGGGCGCCAGTGAATGATTACCTTCGTATGCGAACTGGGATCCATCCATATCCTTATAAATGCGGGAAAAATTCGCTGACGTACTTCTGCTTGTGCATTTTATAGCAGCGTTTAAAATTTGACTACTCACTCGAGATTAGCTAGAAGCGACTTGACATTGGCATATAAGTGTAGTGAGAATTCCTGGAAGCTTGAAACCAAATAAATACATCATTCAAACAACACCACCAATAGGATTAATACCATTTACACATGGCAGGTAACTACTTAAAGCGTTGACTTACGAACCAAACCAGAGAATTCCAAGTATGAACCCTTTCCAACTAAGTTTAGCTGAAGATGTCACCCAACATAATGGTGTAACGTCCAAGAATAATGCAATTTTTGGGAATAGCATCTGTATAACATTCACACGTTGAGATAAAATTATTCTATGATGCTTATAACGGAAAGCATTTCGGTATGCATGCGATTTATTGACGAGATCTTAATGTCGAACCGTTTGAGATCCCAAACCAAGAAATTGGCTGTGCGTATCCATCGAAGTTTGTTAGCTGACTATTTGATCATCTTTGCTCACGTTTAATAAATAGCTTTTGTTTTAACTGAATAGCCTTAAGCAAGTTTCATCGAAAAATTTGGTCAACATGGTTGTGGCTCTGTGTTTTCTAACTGAGTCCATTATCTTATTCACTGTTAGCATGAGCCGAAACATCACTTTACCGTTCAAGGACCGTTACGATAGCCAAGTATATTCCAGTTGCAAGTAAACATTGTATTTAAAATGCACATTCGTTTATATTTTTTAATGAAACATTTATCGAATTCATTGATCGATACAAGTATGGTCGTTGATAGAAACATGAAACTTGGCAAGAAGTATGTCAACTTGAGAGGTCACCAAGGAGCAACGGTTTTTCTAGACAGTCGATAAACGGTTTCTGGTGAATCACTTTTAAGGCACTCGACTATTCGCATAAAAATCGGATCCAGCGGTTGGTGCTATATTTCTTAAGCCAGTGCACTGAATTCAAATTCACACGAAAAGAACGAATTCAGCAACGACCGAAGTCTATTCTTTCAACGAAGTTGTTTAGGATTTTGATACTGTTGCTGGTCCTGAGTGAAAGTTATCAAGGTTCGTGGAGTATATTCTATCTATTCAAAATCAATGTTTTCATGCTTTTTTATTTTTTAAGTCAACACGGAACCTTTTGTTTGAAACGACTCAGTCATCCTATTTTATAGTTCATCCTTAGCGCGGTACGTTCAAATTTGACGTGCTCTCTATTACGCTCTCTGAAATTATTTTCTGGCTCACTATTCCATTATTGATTACACAATGATTAATGCTAGTTGCTTGAAAAATTCATGTCACCGAAAGGTAGCTAAGGGTATTGAGTGCCATACTTGCAAGAGATGGGCTCATCCGAAATGTTCGGGAATACATCCCGAGCATTATAAGGTGTATGTAGCGCATCGTTGGCTTCAATGGATGTGCAGCGAGTGCCAATGGGCCGCGAAAAAGGCATTCTCAGAAAAACCCAAAATCGCTTCTCCCGGGCAACCTGTCACTCCAAAACAGCCTAACCGTAAAAAATCTTATGCTGAAGTTGTGAGGGAGAGCACAACGAGGACCAACAAATCGAATCTTACGGGGACTAAATCTTCTCGTCCTAAAAAGCCACGCGATAGCACCAAAGAAGCTATTCCGTCAGTGAAGGCTGATTCGATTGTTATTACGAGAAAAAATTCTCGTTCCAAAAAGCCTCGAAACAGCAACATAGTGGATAGGGCGTCGACTCAAGCTGTAGCTGCTACTATCACGGCAGAGGGATCGCCTTCGAAGCATCGTAAAGGTCGAAGTAAGGCTAAATCGAAAAAGATTTTGAATACCAGTGGGCTTCCTTCCTCCCATTCAAACCTACTTGCTGCTGTCGTTTCTAGCCTCGAGAAAGTCTCCAGGGACATTGAAATGATTAAATCAGCGCGTTTAGGGATTCGAGACAAATCTCGTAATGTCCTGGTGCTGAATCAGGATGAACCCTACATACGCGAGGCTAAAGCACGTAGATCACTGGACCGGACGTGCATAAGAAATCTGCTCCGAAATGCTGAAATGCGTCCAGACACAGCGATAAGGCGCGTTCATCGTGTAGGAGTGTGGAAGGGCACCAAAGGTGCGACGGGCATAAGTCCAAGGCCTCTCTTAGTTGAATTTATCTCACAGAACGATCGTGATAAATTCCTAGCAGGTTATAATAGTCTGGACAGAATCACCAAAGGTAAACACGTTGTTGTGCCCGACGACAACAAAGGATCCACAAAGAAGAGTGATCTTTGGCATGAAATGCCGAGTGGCAGCTTGCAATGTCCTTCGGAAAAAGATATGGCAGTATCAGATGCAGAAACTACGGAGGGTTCTTTGGATCTGAACGTCGTTCATAGTACTTACCCCGCAATTCCGCAGCTGATGGTTAGTAACCTTCAGAATACAACGGTACTTCAAGAGGTAGAGGTTTATTCATCCATCCAGAATAGCACGCCAAAAAACGTGCTGTCTCCTCGGGTACTACGCCCGAGGAACAAGCAGGATTGAGTCAAAATGTTTTGCTGGGTCCCGTCGCCACAGTGCTATACGGAAATTCATGTAGTATCCGAAATAAGTGGTCCGAACTTTCTATCCTGGCACATGAGCTCCGGCCACATGCAATAGCACTGACGGAAACCTGGCTATCAGAAACTGATTCTATCCCCGAGATGATAAGTAACAGATATTCTGTAGTCAGATGCGATAGACCTAGTGAAACAAATGGTGGCGGGGTTGCCATTTTTCTTGGGCTTGGTTTTCGAACTACAGAATCGAGCGTTCGGCTTAGCACGCACAACGTTCAACTATGCTCCTGCGTCATCCACTCATATAAACAATCAATGGTAATAGCGTGCGTTTATATGAGTCCTCAAGCTAAATTGCAGGATTTGCATAATCTGCTTGAAAATCTCAGTTTATTGCGCTCCGAGGGGTCCCAGGTTCTTATAGTGGGTGATTTCAATTTACCCCACATATCATGGTCGACTCAGTGTTCCACCGATAAATTGTCTGAAGACTTTACCGAATGGATTCACACGCATGCTATGAGCCAGCATGTCATTGAGCCAACAAGGTTTCGACAGGGTTGCTTACCTTCGTTACTGGATCTTGTAGTCTCTTCGAGTGGTGAAATGGTACGACAGGTAGAATACCTCCCTCCGCTAGGGAAGAGTGATCATATTATGATAAGCTTTCAGCTAATACTCAGGTATGACAAACCTCCTCCTAAACTGAGGCGTGATTTCAAATGTGTAGATTGGGATCTTGTAACAGAAGAAGCTAAAACGATCCTGTCGCAATACACAGGTGAAGATGTGGCTGCTAATTGGCAGCTTCTCCATTGCTGTCTCTCGAGCTTGCAAGATAAGTTTGCTCCGTTGGTTCCTGTCAAGCGGCGCAACAAGCCAATGTGGTTCACACCTGCGATGCGTCGGGTGATTAAATTCAGGGATCGTGCCTGGAAAAGCTATAAGACTTCACAGACACAACGGTCCTGGATACAGTATAAGACAGTGAGGAATAAGGCTGTAGCTATGCAACGCACAGCGAAACGTGAATTTGAAACACGGTTGGCACGCAATATCAAGCAGTGCCCAAAGCGTTACTATAGCTATGCCCAATCTAAAGGCAAAACGCGCGAGTGGATCGGTAACCTGCAACAGGATAACGGACCCCATATAGTTTCAGATGTCGAAAAGGCTTTAGCGTTTCTCAAACACTTTCAGTCAGTCCAGAGAACTGACCGCCAAATAGACCCGCCTATCACACCAGTCTCTGTAAAATCGGATGGCATTGCTGCACTCGAGGTACTATATTTCACTAATGAGGAGATTAGAATTCAGCTTGCAGCAACTAACCCACATAAGTCTGCAGGCCCAGACGGTATTCACCCTCAGTTTATTAGAAACTTGGCGCCCGTACTAGCTGAGAGCGTGGGTCGTCTTTTTAACGCATCGCTGGTGCATGGAGTTATTCCGAGTGATTGGAAGCTAGCCGATGTTATCCCGATACACAAAAGCGGCAGTCGTTCATCTGTCTGTAACTATAGACCGGTAAGCCTTACTGTCATTCTGTGTAAGATCTTAGAGAGGCTGATCAGAGATCGGATCTGCAGGCACTTAGTTGAGTTTAAGTTGCTGGACTCTGCTCAACATGGCTTCCTTAAAGGAAAGTCGTGCCTAACAAACCTCTTGGGCTTTCTAAACGAGGTCACCAGAAAATTGGATAAGGGCCAACAGGTTGAGGTTTTCTACTTGGACTTCTGCAAGGCTTTCGACTCAGTGAACCATAGACTGCTCGCTACCAAACTAGGCTATATGGGTATCGTTGGTCCTCTAAGGAACTGGATAGTAGGCTTCTTAAGCAACAGGTACTTTCGTGTCAGGGTGGGCAGTACGTACTCACCGAAAGTAAGGGTTACAAGTGGAGTTCCGCAGGGATCTGTACTCGGGCCGCTACTTTTCCTTATCTTCATCGATGACTTGGCAGCGGCGCTTAAGTGTCCCTGCTACATTTTTGCGGATGATGTCAAGTTTATTGGATCACCGAACGAACGTGATTTTATTGACGATATTGAAAAGGTTATCAAGTGGTCTGTTACATGGGATCTACCAGTTAACTTCTCAAAAAGCTATCTCTTGTCGAAAGTCGGCAAGAAGCTGGCGGTAGCTGGCCCAGATGGTACACTTGTGATAACTGGGGTGCCGAGAGTACGCGACTTAGGTATAGAGATTTCTGCGGACTTCAAATGGGCTGATCAATGTGCAGCAGCTGCACATCGTGCTAGGAGCGCGCTGTTTCGCCTTCGATCAGTTTTATCCTGCAGGTCCCCGGAGGTTTTCATACCGATATACAAGGCTGTCGTTAGACCTCATCTCGAGTACTGCATTCAAGCTTGGTCACCTTATCTTGAAAAAGATATTGCAAGGCTTGAGGGTGTTCAGCGCCTTGCTACTCGTATGATCGAAGGGCAATCAGGTAGATCTTATGAGCAAAGACTATTAAGTCTAGGGCTCTTTTCACTGAAAAGAAGGCGGCTGCGTGGGGACCTGATAGAAACCTTCAAGATCATGGCCGGTTTTAGTACTATTCAACCAGGTGAAATGTATGTTCTCGCACCCAATGTGGTACTCGAGGTCACCCTCTGAAACTGGCCAAACAACATGTCAGGTCTAATGCTCGTAAGCACTTCTTCAGTGAAAGAGTAGTAAGCTACTGGAACTGCCTACCTGAAGATGTCGTGAACTCTAACTCTGTAATGTGTTTCAAGAATAGACTTGATGCCGTATGGAGCTCATTATTTCCTGCATTTTGCCCCTAATTGAGTAATGATATTGTATTTACCTGGTCTTTGAAATGCACTAATGTCTCCTCACCTTTGGTGAGGGGAGTTTTTGCTCTACATTCCAGGTAACCATCCTACCAGAAGAAATCTGTGAACCTATTTTGTTTGAAGTGGTGGGCGCTCTTTTTGGCATACCAACGGAAGAAATCTGGACGCTCGATTGGCGACTCTGCCACATATCGTCCTGTGCAAACTGAACGGAACTGAACTGAACTGAACGTTTTAACATGTCGCGAACATGTGAACGAAGGACGTTTGATGCCCCGCACGATATAAATGCTGCGCAAAATTTTTATTTTTAAGGATGGGGAATTTGCTGTGCCGGTCAAAAAATGCAAAAGAAAACTTATGCATGGGGGTTTAAAAATCGTGCAGCATGACTTTTCACCAAGTTCCATCACAATCACAAAGCCTAATGCCTGCAAACGAAACCGAAGCTGTTTTTGATTTGAATGTGACTGGCAATCTCAAATTTTCCCATCAAAGTTTGACGTCCCTCTTATTTGCATTGGAATCCTTTGTTTAAACTATTTTGATTAACTGAAAATTCGTTTTAACGAATATATATATATATATATATATATATATTAGTAAATTAAATGAAGCACGATAATGACAGTGTAATTACTAAGATCACATAAGAAAATTCGGAATTGACAACAAGGTTGGGTTATGAATATATCAATCGCTGAGTGCCATGTATCGTGGAAAACTCACTTCTCTTGATCGCAACTTATCCTAATGATATTTAAATTCATCAGATGAGCTGTATCTACTCTGTTTAAAATCCAACAAAGTTTTACTATATCACTTGAACTTGTCTCGGCAATTGTTTTTTTACTTACTACTCTTGGTTCACGTAATTCTGAACATGTTGTTGTGCACTCTTTACAATTCGCTCGCCGAAATACAATCGTTCATTCTCTTTGTCGTTCACTCGAGAGTGCACTGAACTCAAATTTCTTGTGGTTTATTTACCACACTTAAAACAGTAACAACATTACAGCGGACAGTGAATATGTGCTGGTGGTACCCCATTCCCGCCTGAACTGTAGAAGGTATTTTTACTCTGTCAGTGTCTGTTTTACTTGGAACAGTTTACCTTCAACCGTTGCTCACGCCACTAGCTTGCATGAATTTAAAACAAAATAAGACGAATTTTTATTGCATTATTCGTTTCCAGAACACTTATATACTGTTCAATCTATGCTCTAATATTGTTTATACACTTAAATTTCAATTTTTACCATCCTATGTTTGTTGTTAAGCTTGTTGCTTTTTAGACCATTCAAAACCTTGAATTACCTTGAAAAGTACTATACCGCTTTTATCAAATTCTTATTTGGAATGGATATATCCGTTTCAATCAATTGGTAATAATTTTCGGTGTTTCGTTAATGGCGATAATATCAGGTGAGTAGTGCGACAATACATCGGTTAAATCTGCTGATTTATTCAAAACGCTTTGGTCATTTGTATATAAGCATCTTGTAATGTTTGTAGTGCTCAAATCAATCAAGGTTTTTAATTGGCCGCCTTAGTTAGAGTCGAAATGGTCAAGGTTTTTGGAGCTTTTGCATGATATTCAGTTTGAACCGCATCACATTGTGTTAGTGTGTCGGTACTATCCGTTTGCAGGATTCCCAGCTATTATCATTGGCATGAGCAGGTAGACGAAATTGAAGTGAGCGATGACTTTTCACTTCAAACACAATGCAATTATACGTATTCATGGGCATCGGGAATGTTTCACTTGGAAAACGAGAATTTAGATCAAGTACATCAAAAATAATTTTTGTTTCATTTATACTTCGATCGAAAAATAGCAATGATTAATGGATGTTGTTTTTATATTTAATGAAATGTTCCATATATAAAGTCATTTAGTTATATTTGGAAGTAATAAATTTGCATGCGTGTTTTACTAAATGCAGAATCTATATTGAAAATTTGCAAAATTATCTCAATAATCACAAATAAATTTTCCTTTATAAACGATCAGTGAAAAAAGATTTTTATGTGAGTTTTAATTATATTAACATTTTCATTAATTCAATCAAAGTAGTTCTCAATTAAGACTGATTAAATTCAGTCAAGTTTACTTGGTGTATAGTTAGTAAAGTGCATTCAGCAATGCAAAAATGTTGATGCTATGGAAGCTTTGAGAATACATTAAATGTAAACAAATGTGTGGCGCCAATTAACAAATGAGTAGCGCTGCGTTTGTATGTTGATTTATTGTCGGAATATTTTTTCTATGAATAGCATTTTGGATTACAGTTGTTGAGTAAATTTGTTTTAAGAAAAGTCAGTGTCAATAATTTCTCAAGCGTTTTGTTTAGAAAAGATGACCATTCAATAATTTTCACGTAGAAGCTTTCGTTTGGATGCTTTTATCGAGACTTCAGAAGTTGCAGCAAATGCAAAATCAAACAAGCTGATATCCCTGTGGTTCTTATTGGGTGGTTTGTCGTATTTGATCGTTTTGGAATGGTTACATTTGAAGTGAAACTATTTTCCGATGTCAGAACCTCACCGTCAACCTCCGTGTTTACATTCCGAAAATCACCTTGAACGTCTTATTCTAGTATTCTTCATGAGAAACCTGAAGTTCAAATTTTTATTATTGGTCCAATAATTCCTTCGGCACGTTCGTTGAGGGTTCTCTTATCAGTATTATATCAGCGTCAATGTGTTTGAAAATTCCAAGTTAGCATAAACTAATAAGGTGGTTTTCTATAAAACATGATTATTACCATTCAGGTTTTGGTCCATACATTTCTCCAAGGGTATTCCTGTCAAAAGCTTGATTTTCCTCGAAGCTTTTTGTATCTTTGTAAAACGACGGCAAAGTCATTTGCAATTTCTTGGTCTTTTGGCTCGTTTCAAATTTCTCAACGGATTCCTCGCTTATGGCTTCTCAATTTTTCGGTAGCTCGATCGATCTCAAACTAGAATAGAATTTAAAAAAATGTGGTCCGTTCTAAAGATTGTCTGCACCCAATTAACCACTCAAATTGTGCCAATATTCACCTAAAATTTAGACGACCGCATCAACCATATTACATCGAAACCAATATTCCTCAAGCAGTAGCTGACAAGAACGACCTTGGAGTAATAGTACCCGACTCATTCAAAATAAAAGCTGATTCTGCAAAGTATATTGGCAATTACCTCCGTTTATTGTTCGTTCAAAATGATATAGGGCACGCAAATCAGACCCATATTTGATTGTGAATTTCAGCTGTTAACCCATTGACTGCGTGAAAGTGTACTGCGCGAGAGAGAATGCATCTCCGTGCCTCAAAAATGGTTCTTAGCATTAAATGTTTGAGCAAAAAAGGCGTGGAAGAAAACAGGGCATGTTCTTGCTGATTTTATGATGATAAAGCGGATGATGCTGGAAGAATATTGTGATGAGGTGGCGGACTATTTCACTCTTATGACAAATGACAAAACGCGATGTCAGGATATGGAGATTAACGGATTGCTGCGAAGTGCACCTCATCCATCAAGATTGTAAACACATTAAAGGCCATTCCGGGAACAGTCTTTGCTTCAATTACCAAAAAGCAGTTCAAAAATGCACTGGACAATTGTATGCCGGCTGTTTTGGAAAGCCAATTCACCGTTTTATGGAATCCGTTCATTTAAATTGCGTTTGTTACAATATATGGAATATATCAAAGAAAAGAATGTGCTGTGGCTTACACAGGATACCCCATTGCCGTCAATACAGAAGAAAAAGAACAATAGTGGCTCTGTTTAAGTCTAGAAGTCACTCAAAATCGGTCTGTGATGTGTAACTAATTTTAATATCTGTCGGCACAAATGACGTCATCTTTTGATAACATTAAATGTTTTTATATATTATCATGAACATCGGTATTCTAGTTTGGACATTATGTGAGAAATTGAGTATTGGTCCAAACCGCTCATCATAGAGTCAGTTGCATCGTTCCTGAGATTCTTGTTAGTTTGAAGTTTCGAAGTATCTTTTTTGGTGTTTAACGCGAAAATCGATTCAGCTTCTAAACAGAAACGTAATGGAATCACCATACTCAGTTTCCGTTTGTCTAAAATTATATAAAGTGTCAATTTATATAGTTTTCTCAGCAATATCATTAGGCTTTATCACATCAAAGCAAGCTCTTAAATAGTACATTCACAAGTTAAGAGGTAATTGAAGTGTCTGGTACGCAGATAATAGATTTATGATTGAAAAATGTTTATTTAGAGGTTATGTACTAGAAACACAAACCGTACATATATATATATATATATATATAGTATATATATAGATAGCGGACGCCACTCGTGCATCGACAACAACTGATGTAACGGTTTCCAAGTTATTTGTGAATTCATACAAATAATTACCAACAATACCGTGGTAGTGTAGCTTGTTTAAAAGTAAATTATAATTGATTGTGTCGAAAGCTTCAGACTTGTCAAAGTAGCTGCATGAATACATCCACTTGCATTTACAACACTCGTCCAGTCGTCTACGTTTATCAACAAATCTGTTAAACAAGAACGATTTATGTTAAATCCGAGTTGGAAAACCTATAAAATCCGATCTTTCCTGTAAGTTACACTATTTCAGAAGTTATTATTTGCACGAAAACACTTGATACCTAAGACAGCCTTGTCACAGGCCTGCAATTTTTGACAACATATAAACAACATACTTTGTAAACAGGTTATATTTGTACAAGTTTCCAGTTTTTGGGGCACCAAACCAGCCTGCATCACTTTAATAAATATACTATTTAGCGTTCCAGCGAATTGCGTTGACGGCTTTTAAGCAAAATTAAAGTTATCTTGTCTTGTCTCGTAGTTTTATTCACATTATATTTTCGTTAGTTCTGCGCTACCTCCGTCTGAGTAATCAATACTTCACTCAAAATCGGTCAGTCAAGTTGAACAAGAGATTCATTAACGGGCTTCGTCGACTATAAAATTCTGTTACTGGAACAAAGTTCTACTGAATGGATTAAGTGAAAGTACACAAAGGTTTCATGTTTTGTTATTCTATCTGTCATTTACGAATTGATATAAGCGATTTGGATTGAAGTGCATGTGAAAAACTCAAATGTGATTAAAAAGCTTGATTGTCATCTCGAATCAAGCGGATTACTTTGTTTTACAGTCGTTTGTCTGTCGTCTGTTTGCAGCCTTATGAAGCTATCATGCTCCTGCCATTTGCTTCATCCATGTATAGGTACTGCTTCATAATTTAAACTTATTATGTTGATAATCTTTATTCAGAACGAATTTTGAATGTTCTGCCAATATCGATTTTCGTTGCTGTAAGAGAGAGTCGAGCGTTATCCGAATCCGAGTAATACATTTGTGCGAAACTAGTGCAGCACACAGAACTAGGTAGTTCACTATTCTGAGGTATTTTTTCCAGTCATTGTTGCGCCCAACACTACAAGCGTATTCAAATTCGAAGACAACATGTTCGCTTCTCCCGTTTGTCGGTTTATATACAATATTCTCCAAAGCGGTAGAATCTGATGTATATAATTTTTCCAAGGTAGACGGTCGGTTTGATCTTCAAATACGGATAAATCTCGCAACGTTGTTAAAATCAGGTGCTCAATCCGAAACGGTTCGAATTTGCTAATCATTTGTCTGTTGTGGATGATCACCTCTGGTTTGTCAGCTGGATAAGGTTGAAATTACCTATTATCAATGTTTTAGTATCGATCAGCGTGCATACAACCAATAATTTTATTGTTTCGGTTGCGAGTTTTACTTGGATAATGACGGATCATTCCAATAAGATTCGTCTTCTTAAGTAAGAATCAGAAAGCGCCACCTTGTTTCGAGTATATAAAGAGTTCCATCTTTCATAATTTTACAGAAAAGCGACTTATTTTAGTAGAGTGCTACTCCTTCTCCATTAACTAAACGGTCGAGTCGGGATAAACAGATGTTGAGAATTGCGAATTCTTTGTCATAAAATGCTTCTTGAACCACATTTCTGTTGTGTCGATTATATCTGGTATCTTTTCATTAATAGCCTCTGTAAGTTCGATCACTTAGTTGATATCGATGTTCGCGTTCGTATAAATGCATTTAAACATATTTTCTGGATTACTGACGGAATGTTAATTAAAATTATTCATTACTATTTATTTCTCTAGTAGTAATTAACACGTTTTTGGATGTGAGCGTGGTTGTTACTAGTATAAATTCGCTGAGTGTGTCCTTGTTGGTTCATATTGCTAGATTGAAAGAATCGGAAAATGTATCAGGTTCTCGATTCGGATCTTCAACGATTTCGAATCGAGCGGCATTTGAGTAATTCGTGTCAGTCGAATCTTTCGTCTGTTTAGTCATCTCAATTTTTTCATGGTTCACCGTGATCCTTTTAACTTGCCGAAAATCTCGTACATTGACGTTGTGATCAGTTAAAATAACCCGATTCGGGTTTAGTCCATTAGCTAAAACAGTGTTTAGAGGGGTCATTTTCAACGGATTTGGACCCGCGGCATTGTACATCGGAGATCGTAGTAGACGGAAAATTGGACCGTAACTTCCTCGGAAATGTTCAACAATTTCTTCCATGTATCTCTAATGCATTCGCTCGTGGCTGGTGCGATCGTGATTAGAAGAATCACCAAACATTTCTGGAATCCCAAGTAAGACATGACTGCGGGAATAATAGATTGCACGATCAGCGGTTGTGTCTTTTATCTCGAACCATGGAATATCGGGGTAAACACGGGATGGTGTTTCTGTGTCACTCGTAGCATGTATGACTTACTTGACTTAATCCCTTGAGTTCCTGGAGGAACATAGGGCCTCGGAAACTTGTCTCCACTTTGGTCTGTCCATAGCAGCCAGTTTGATGTCGTTCCAGTTAAGTCCACACTTGCGGATTTCCTCTTTACACGAGCGCTTTCAAGATATCCTTGGGCGTCCGACCCGTCTCTTCCCGATTGGGTTCCATACCAGAGCATGACGCGTGATGTCATCATATGGTTTCCGCAAGGTGTGCCCAACCCATCTCCACTTTCTTCTACTGATCTGCTGGGCGATCCGGTCCTCAGCAGCAATCTGCCACAGGTCTTGATTCCTTATCTTTTCTGGCCATTTTACCCCAATAATTCGACGAAGGCAATAATTGTGGAATGACTGCAAGCGGCCAGAAGACTTTGCTGTCACTCGCCAGGTTTCCGATCCATAGTGTAGCACGGATTTGACGTTGCTTCTGAATATACGGAGTTTCGTGCGCTTTGATAGAACCTTCGACTCCCAAATGGGTTTCAAAGCTATGAACGCGTATCTTGCTTTGCCGATTCTGGCGACTATGTCTTCGTCCGTGCCACCACTTATTGAAACAATGCTGCCGAGGTAGACGAATTGCGTCACGTCTTTGACTGCTTTACCATTGATGGTGATTGATGGGTGCTCATCAGTTACCACACGGAGGACTTCTGTTTTTTCGGTATTCTCGCGTAGTCCTGCATATGAAGCAAAGTGTGCTAATCTATCGGTCTTTCTCTGAAGACGTTGGGGGTCACGTGATATCAAGCAGACATCATCAGCGTATTCATGATCCTCCAAATGCTCGGCTTCCTCCCAATCGATATCATTCCTCTCACCTTTTACTGTCTGTTTCATTATCCAGTCTATTACCAACGTATAGCGTATAGCAATATTTTTTCTAGATCTCTTACATTGTGTACGGTTTGTCGTGATGTGGCGAATGACACTTTCTAGTATACCAATTCAATAAATTGGGCATACATGATTTATATTCATCATATTGCACAGGGCAAACCACACCTGAAGATTGTGCTGCATCTAAGGCACAAATTGTGAAGCATCAGATTCCGGCGTATTCGTACCAATTACACTTATTTTGTGAAACCCGGTGGCTGATCGATAGTTCTAATATTGTGTAGTCCGTTCACATGTATTCTTTTTGATAGCTTATATGCTTTAGCGTTAGTGCCTGAAAATAAATGGTTTCAAGATGCGATGGCGTAAGTCTTCGGTGTTTGTGCAGGGTTTACGTGTTCGTTAGTTAGATATATGTGGTTGCTACGGAACTCACGTTGGCGGGGACATTATGGTACACTTTGTTTCATGTTTTTTCTTTATTCAGCGATAGTTTCTTATTTGATAATACACAGCTAACATTTGTTGCTTGTTTGAGTTTAGATGACAGTAGATTTTGCTAGCTCCTAACAAAGAATAGAAGTTAACTTTGATATATTTTATACATGATTCAAGGGTGACGATTTGCGCCTCCAAACTGAGTGCCTGTTTGATTGTTGACAGTTGCTGGGTCTCAGTTGCCTCGTGAACTTTGTCTGCATGTAGAGCTAATGTAGCAATCTCACGCGATAGAATCGTAATTGATTATATTTATCGCTTCTTATGTCAAGGTTGTATTGCAGCTATCAGGAATTTTGCTAGAGCATAAATGATTGGTTAAAACACTTGCCATCGCGGTCATCTCATTCGTACTGGTTTTGTACTTTTGTCATACGGCTTTCCGAGGAGTCATTTGCATTTATAAGCTGTCGCGTGTGATTGAATGTCCAAAGCTAATCGCTGCTTTTTGATGAGATAAGCGTGATGTGTGCACATGTCAGCGTCAGATATGCAGAGCTGGACAAAGATTAGATCGAATATGATAAGCTTCACGATCAAGATACAGTTTCCAGAGCGAGCTCAAAAGATGTAGAATGTTGAGCTCTTTCGAGTGATGATTAACTCAACTATATGTGCTAAATCTTGTTAAAATTTGCACGCGTGAATTCTACGAGTAAATTTATCATGAATAGGAGAAATCAACGTGTTATTCTTCCGTATATCAAGGATGGTTTAATCCGAGAGATCTTGACGAGACGATCACCGAATTATCTAAATTATACTTGTATTACTTTGTAACAAGTAGTTATTCGCGAACGTTTTAGAGCGAAAAATTATTCCGGTCGCTGGTCAAATGCTCGTCATTTCAGGTTCGACATACTGTGTTTTTCGTCAACAAAACTGAAGATTTCGCTTCGGTAGATGGTCAAAGATTCACTGCCGTACACTAGAGCATTAAAAACGCAAGCGTTATATTCTATCAACTTTGTAATCACAGTCTACACCAGAGTTCAATCGCGATCAAATGTCAGCTGCTCTGTAAATCCGCTTTTAAATGTTCTTGTATAGCGAGAGGTTATCCACCGACTAAAAGCAGTCCATAAGCGACTGCGAGCAAGTAATAACGGCTGCCTTTTCTCACAAAACTAGGCACGGATTAGCACATACCGTGCCTTGATGCTTGCTTTTAACCGGTTATTAGTGAAACGTTTGGTACATAGATATGTTTTTATTCTCGTTTTAAAGCAAATAAAATGCCGAATGGCGTGGGAGCATGAACGGATCGTCGTCAGTCACCTTGGTGAATTTCAAATGCTTGTTAACTGCAACCATTAAAATGGTCTATGCCATTCATGCCAGAGTGATGCGAGATAACGAGTTTGAGCAGTCTTGCATGGCTAGACTATTAGGCCTAATTATTTAAAAAAACCACCATGCTGCCGTAAAAGAAAGTCTTCGTTAAGTCAATTAATAAAGCTTATCGTAGCCTACGGTGGTTCCGACAATTTTCCTTAAGTATTCTCGGGGAGAAAATCATGTCAACCGTTGTCCTTCAACAGTGGAAACCACATTGAGATTGGAAGTTAAATTTCGAGCTAGTGAGATATTCAATTATGTTTTGCGACTACTCATCAGTACCAAGTCGTTTGAAAATGTTCACAAATTTACTCACAACGATCCACACTGAATGCATTGGACTCGAGTTTCGCTCTTATTTGAGCTCATCAGAAGTGCTACCCTGTTTCGGGTCTGAATACCAATGGGAAAATGCAGGAAAATGGAGCTCGTTAATATTGTGTGTTTTGTATTACGTAGGCTTTCCTAAGTTGTAAAAACAGAGTAGCAGAGTAGTGGAAATTCAAGGATGTGGTTATGAATACAATGGACGGTAGCTACGCAATCAACACTGTGGATAATACAGAATTAGCCACACTTTAGCGTTTGGATTTGCATAAAATAAGCTTTAATATTAATAAAGTGTCATGTTACGCATTTTGTAAATGTAGACAAACCGGTCAACTGATATTCACCGCTCCAGAAATCAAGTCAAACTCTTAACGCTGTTTTTATAATAGATTCGGGTTCCAAGGTTGTCAGAGCCGGGAGTGGTAGTGGGGAGCTCTCACTGCATATAAAATGCTCTTATATTGCCTGCGTCTCAAACAGCTTCTGAAAACCAAAGCCCAGCTCATGACCTGCACGTGACGGAACTGCTTCTACTGACAGGAGAACGGGCGAAGGCGGATGACTGGCGCCTTAAAACCAGTTTGCTTTGGTCAGATAGAGCTCGTCAGCCTGGGAGTGCAGTCTATCAAAGAGAAGGAAATACCTGATTCCCAACCTCCGCGGCTTTGCGGCATACCCGATTGCGGTAAAGGTTTCAGGATTGAACCCTGAGAAAAATCCATGCTGCCTTGCAGGTAGCACCTGGTCGTGCGAAGACTAGAGAGGTCGCTAACTTGCGGGAAAAATTTTCGAGTCAAATGATCCTGGTGTGGTCCCCTAAGCTAACCCTCGGCTTCGGCTTCGGCAACCGAGTAGTATGTCGCCTTTAACAAGAACAATGGAACCTACTTCAACCACTACTTGCTGTACAAACTATCTTTGCTACATTAAATCACATGCCGATCTTTATATCCCTTAGTGACCCTAACTCTTCTCTTTATTCTGAAAAAGACAAAAAGATCAAAAACGGCATGTGTAAACACACAAAAATCCCCTTTTTTCATTTTTTATTTCATTTTGTACCCTCTTCATTGTATACTTGTTGGCACATCGTCTGTAAAGACTTGTGTAATAAAAATAAAAATAATAAAGATGATGATAATACAATTGATTCAGTACTCGCTTTGCGATATTGGCAACAACGAATCAGCGGCCGCTAAATTTTGACGCAATCTACGGACAATTGGTTGGCACAGTGTACTAAGTTTGAAAAACCTGTATCGCGCATGGCTGGTGCAAATCGTGTCTTTTATTTAAACAAAATTATATCAGTGTGTGTCGGATTTTTCAGCCATATGTCACTCGGTATAAATGTAAGAGTAACGTAATTTGAAGGGTTGTAATTTTTCTTTGAGCTTAAATGTATTCCCGAATGCAAGAAATTAATTTGTGAGAAAAAATCATAATTAGAGCGAAAACTATCATTTTCGGCATATCACAACAAGCACTAAAATACTCGCATTACAATACTGGAACACCATGGATGCGTTTAATATGAAGCATGACACAGGAACTAATCTCACGAGATACGGCTTAAATTTTTTCGGTTGATGATGGCCATGTTTACAAATGGTTACAAATTAATCGTTTTTGAACGCAGAATTTATAGTTTAAATATTTTCACGGCTATTGCCTCACATTCCATTGAAATGTCAAGGCTAATTCTTCGCGACCCGTTGCGGTGAGCAGCGTAACCCACAGAGAATGCAAGCTCAGGTTTCACTCGGCAGCCAGTGTCACCTTCCAGGAACAGTTTCTGTGGTGAATTTCAGACATTTGCCTTTTCAATTTTAGCGTATTTGAATATATACCAACGTCAATTGGAGAATGGTATTATTATTGAGATTTATTCGTCTGAAATCAACCTAATCCTCACTAACCTAAATTCTTTACGGTATATTTGGCTAGCATACTCCCGTCAATATCGACCATGGATGTACATATGTTATATTTTCATACATTCAATATATTTTTTAATCTATGGTTACTGTTAAGTATTTGCTTTTTGGACCAAAAAAACTTGGAATTACTCTGAACTTTGAAGTACATCGCAAGTGCATGAAGGTTCAATGCACAGTTCATATCAATAGGCTATACTAAGTCGATCGACGTCAGTGGCACGCAGCCTGAGTGATATGCGTTCAGCAGACAACAGCTTCATCTGCTCCTCACTAGTTTGGAAGTAACGCTTTACACATAGCCTTCAAGAGCAAGTTTTTTTCGAATCATAAATTCAATGCGGAAAGATTTCATATTGCTATTGCAGACGTCATTGTGCAGGAAGAGATGACTTTCCAAAGATCGACTTCCAAATTTCAACTCAGCATAGAGTGGATATTTTGGAATACCGCCATTTCCATTCTGTAAACATGACCTAGCTACCGTAGTAGGGTGGAGATGATCTGTAGACCTGCTTTTAAAAGCACTTTAGCATTAGTCACTTTGTCCATACACGATATGTTCAAAATACGATGCATTCTTCTAAGATGGAAAGCATTTCGCTTCCGTCGGTATCTTGCATGGGTTGTCCAAGTTTCCTTGCCGTAGAGTAAAGCATTTAGCACTATACCATTATCTTTGTATCGATATTAATCTTGCGTTTTCTACAAACACCAGAGTTTAATCGTGAAAAATAACATCTTTTCTGCGGATTCGCTTATCAATCTCTGTATCGAGCGAGAGGTTATTCGCAGTGGTTGAACCAAGATATGTGAAATAATGTCCAGGTTGAAGCTAACATTATTAACAGTGATGATCGGAGATGATACGTTCACTTGAGCAAATACGTCGGTCTAGCTCATGCTTATTTTTACCTCAACTCTTTGCATTTCGACGTAAATCAGTTTATTAGAGACTGGACCTGCTTTAGAAAGTGCGCAAAATGTTTGCATTGTCGGCACGAATTCGCATATTTTGTAGGTTGGTTTGTGCTCCCAGACTATTCAGTTTAAATACCTTGCCATCAAATTGCGTGTGTAGGTAAACACCTTCTGTTTTCGTCCTGAAATAATGCTTAGCAGCGGAACCAAGAAATTACCGAAAAGCAATTGCTCTAGGACACATTCTTATTTGAGACCTCTGCGAATTTTGAGAAGCTTCTGAACCATTAAAATGGACTGCTTTGTTCCTCCATAAAAATGAATTATTACGGTTTGGACAACGGTATCGATAACAGGGGCAAATTTAAGCTCAATAGTAAGTTGCACTAAACCTACATGTCTGCTGGACCTCATTTCTAGCTGCTCTAGGAAATCCTAAGTTTTCATATGTTGGAAAATTTTGATCTTTAACAACGCTAACTTTTTCTCGTCCAAAACATTAGTCATCTCAGAAGATTTGCTTTGCAATATTCGCCAGTTCGAGCACACTTCCTATCTTAGATGAAAACAGCTACTCCGCGTAAGCAGTTTTGAAGAGATAACCAGATTTATAGGCTCCATATGGTAGACTTTTATAGTTGAACTCTGAATTGAAAGCTTGTTTGGCAAGATTTGGTTCGCACCTAACACTGACGACGATCCTCGACATGACAGTCAATTTTTCACAGTGAAATCTAGTCTGATGAACCTGGAGGTTTGCATAAACCATTAAATTTTCAGTGTCGCGTTCTTTTCGTTAATATGAGGAGAACTCTTTTTATGTTAGTACGCCTAACAAGAATAATATCTTGTTGATGCCCATGCGAAGAGAGAGGATGATTCCAGGAGATTTTTACTTTGTCTTTGTTTAAAAAAATGTGGTAGATACACAATGACATGAATGTATGCGCAGTACTGAACGTTGTTTTCTATTATCTTTTGCACTATCTACTAGAAAATTTACTAAAACGTTTGGACAAGTCTCGTGATCTGCGCCAACTCTGCTACTGAAATCACCTATTAGCACAACACAGTTTTAAACTGCCAGGTTTTTGAACATTTTGTTGTGAGGATATAATAGAAAGCGTCTTTTTCGGCAATGGGACAGAGAGCGGTGGCATATAAGCGTTGACCAATCTAACGGTCCTAGAACTGCACTTCTGATTTAGAGTCTAAATGCGTTGGCTTCCGCTGCTTTTACTATGATGTTTCGCACGCAAACCCAACTCCGTAATGTCGAATCTCATCGGAGACCCTTACTCTTAAAAAATGAGTAATCTCTTTTTGTTGGTTTACCTGTGTCTGGAAATTGCGTCTCTTGCAGTGAAGCCACATCGGCCTTCACAATTTATATATCATTATTTAATACCAGCTAAGTTTGTTATGCCACTGATATTTGCTACGTTGTCATGACATTCAAGGAGCGTGGGTCGTACGTCCCAGGTGCCCAGTTTTTGAACCGATCTGTAATGGCCAATCATTTGATTTGATGGTGTGGAATAATAAAATCGGCTTTTCGGTTGGTTCCCTATCCCCGTAACACCCAAAAAATGATAGCAGATCGTGGTGAGACGACAACTTCTAAACTAGGTGTGCACATCCAATGGGACCTGAAGATCTTTCTTACCGCCGAGCCATGACTTTTATTCGTTAACTACGGATTTCTTTGTTATTATCCAGTGAAGCGGAATGGAGTGTCAACTCATTGGTCATTGGACATTTGAGGAAATGTGGGCTTATCCACCAAAGCCCTCAGGTCTATAGTGAAACATTTGGTAATGTTAAAAACATGTGTGATGATAAATTTTGTGTTTTCATGAGAAAACTTAGCTTTTATAGCAATTAGATATAATAACTTTGGAAAAATATTTTCTTGATAAAAACCATCATCGATTTTTCAAGCTAATCTGAAATATGCATATCAATGCAACGATGTATGCTCAATGGATAACATTCCAGCAGTGCAAAAGGTAAAAGGTATGAGCTCAATATACACACATATGTATTGATCAAAATATGTTTACCTTACTTTCATTGTCCACTAGTATTTGTGCTAAGGAATTCACGGTCCGAGGTTTTACGTAACAATTTTGTGTGAGTATACGACAATTACAAGCTAAATATACCATTGAAATCTGCCAATCGCATTAAGGCACATTTTTGTCTCTCATAAAAGCTGCACATCACATAGAATAAACAAAATTTTAACCGATAATTCCGAGAAGTGAATTGATTTTTTGAGTAAAATGGCGCAATCGACAATATCCATCATCGTCCTTGCTATTTGTTCAATTATTCTGCTAGTAAGTTCTATCGTGAGCTATTTCGCACTCCATTTTGATGCTTAAAATAAATATTAATATTCTCGAACTTTCTGACAATCTTAGCTTCCGGCCCATTGTTTAATTAAAATTTATTATTTGTCCAATGCTTTAGGAACTTGTGAACCCTAAAATAATTAGCGTGACCTATCGAATGTGAAATGCACTACTCTACAAATATAAACAAGCTCGATTTTTATTGCGGTTTGAAACTCGAAACCAATTGATGTAAATTGGTGAATACATATAATTGTAGATCATCTCATAGCCATGTTCTTCATCAAAATGAAAGCAGCATCCGGTATAGCGGAATTAACTGAGTATAATTGTTGCATGGTATTAATACTCACGATGAATTTGAGTGATATCATGCTATTATGAGTATAATGTCTTCAGAAACAGTATTTCTGACTCATTTATATAAAAATGCCGTCATCATTTAAAGATGACAGATCTGAGGATCGTGATTGCTTTACTGTTAAAAATAAATTCGATCACGAAATATATTAATGATAACTCGTTTCTATGTTACATAATGCTGTGTTTCGCATGCAGGACGCTATGCGTGTAATAATCGCCCCAAATTTCAATAACACGAAACGAAGTCTGCTCAAACTAATCTAGTTCGCTGTCTGTGTTTTGATTTATGACGAATAACCCACAAACATGTAAGAAGCTTGTGCATCGTTGTAAATCTACGTGAATAATTTGCAACTGCAGCAGTTAATTTAAAATGACTTTTTGTAAATATCTTTTATTTTGGTGAAATCTTTTTACCTTCTAATCTGAAGGCTATAAATTATTCTCTAGTAATCCGAACTTAAAACCACTAAAAACGCAACTTTTGTATTCAAGTTGGAATCCTGCGTGATCATTCCGGTGATATCAGTTGCCTACGCTGAACCGAAATATGCGATCGCACCGTTGGCATTAGTTGACAAAGTCCAATATCGGAACTTGATTGCAATGCTCGGTGTAATGAGTGAGTCAAACAAAGTATACAATGAACACAATGCTCAAACCTCACTATTTAACAAATTCATTAGTAGATTTTCTGGAAAAAAATTAGATCAATTATGTGAAGCAGCAATCTGATATTTGATGCGTTTATTGCTATTTACCAATGGAGTTTGACATGTATTGTTACATATTATAGCCACCCTCAATTTAATCAATCAATGATCACAGGAATGACATCGAAACAAAATAAATGGAGTCTATCAACTTTATATAATAAATATCCGAGCTTGTCATTCACATAAATTTGAGTGTTTAGGGGATGGGAACATGTGCTGGCAATCAATAATACGGAAGCTTGCATTATTTGTACACTTGAGCGTAACATGCAACATGATAATTTATAATGCTGACGTATTTTAAAAAATACTTTGCTGTAGAACTTAGAATACATATTTGATATTGTACAGTGGTTAAACATTGCGCTTATTATTAAATGCCACCAAAACCATCATGAATTTAATCGAAACGAGATCATTTTAGTTGGAATAATCTGATCAAATACGTGAACTGAATTTTATGTTTCAATCATTTAAATTCATGGATTCCAAGGCAATGTGAAGTAACTAGATTATCATTTCCGGACACAACTATCAACTAAGTTGTACTTCAGATGACAAATTTTGAGTAACATTATAAACAAACGAGTGAGAACACCTCCTAAGTTTTCATTCGATTACACGTGTTAAGATGATTGGGTTGAATCTATATGTTTATATTCTCAGTACGCGTACTCAACATATACAATGTTCGGTCATTCGCTTTAGCAATTTGAGCGTACTACGGCCAAAGTAACTTTACAAGGATTTCAGATTTTCTTCATACTTAATGTTGTGTAGAATGTTTTTTTCTCTTGAGATTTCTTCTACGATAATATGTTGAGAAAATAAAAATGTTTTCCTGTAATTGCTTTGATTCACCGAAATAATGACGTACAGATAAAACATAATACAAATATCATTGGTTTAATTTAGCAATAAATGTAAAATACATATGAAAATATGAATAAAAATTAGGTGTGCTCAGTTTATCTGAACTCCACAAACACAAGTGTTTTATACGCCTGTGTTATTTTGCCTAGACAAAGTGATCTTAGTTGAAGCTTTCGTTGAACACATAATTACGGAATGAGTAGAATGATTACACAAAATTGTTACAAATAATAAATTGGACATTAATTTTTTCATGTCTGGATATCTCGCGTTTCCTCAAGTTTCTCATGATTACACATATATCATTATCTTTCTAGGTCCAAAGCTGTTATGCGTACTAATAATTATGTCGGCTGCTTTCTTGTCTGCGATCTTTGCTGTTTTTGCTTTATGCGTCGATAAAATGTCCTTACATATACTGGTGAGTTTCAATGATAAACCTTATATTTCGCTTGAATCGTTATAATAGACTTAGTTAATAATAATACCAGCATACGCTATCGTGTGGTGCACATTACGATTGTTAAATATTTTATTGTGCTAATAACCTGCTAATTATCCAACTTCACTTCGGTATATCTTTTCGAATGTATACATGACCCAGTCATCTTAGGTATTGATGTTTTAGTAGCTTGGGCATGCTCTGTAGAGCCTTGATCAAAAACACTTCAGCGTTCGTAATATATATTCAGGATACGACTGATGCTCCGTTTTGTGTCTTACTTGAATGAATTAGGTCTCACTGTCGTTGCGTAAATGATTTAGTACGCAGTCGATGACTACCATCCTATTTGTCTTCTCAGTAAACTTGCTTTTCCACCAGACAACCTAGTTTAAACGTGACAATATAACAGCTGCTCTGTTAATCCGCTTATCAATCTCCTAAT
Source organism: Atriophallophorus winterbourni (assembly GCA_013407085.1). NCBI lineage: Eukaryota > Metazoa > Platyhelminthes > Trematoda > Plagiorchiida > Microphallidae > Atriophallophorus > Atriophallophorus winterbourni. The sequence continues at coordinate 70,915 of JACCGJ010006938.1, read as the reverse complement.
CTAGCTGAAGGGTATTCGCGATGGTTGAACCGATATATATGAAATGAAGCACTGGTTAAATCTGACAGTTTTCAACAGTAATGATGAGACACAATACAGTCCATTGTCCAAAGACGTTGATATTATTCATGCTGATTGTTAGCCCAAAGTCTTTGTATACTGACTAAAAACAGTCCGTTAGCCACAGGAAGTGCTCTTTGAAATGAGCAATAATGCATGCATCGTCGGCAAACATGTGGTCATTGATTAGCACTTCCCATTAATTCGTTTCAGATTGAAAAGCTTTCCACCGCCTAGTGCGTCTATGTAAATACATTTTGTTTTGGTCGGAAAATCATTTTATGTCATCCGATAAAAGAAAATACCAAGGAACGTGGAAGCGAGACTATACTTATGTTCAAAGTCTAGGTGTTTCTCCAAAGCTTCTAAAATGCAACCATTGAAACCTCCATTCAAGAGTGAAATTAAATAACTAGTTTGAGCAATTAAATGCCTTCGAAAGATCGGTAAAAACAGCGTATAATAATATGCGCTTTTTGAAGTTGACTTAGGGAGCAAAATCTATTTGCTAAAATTTAAAGCTTGATCTGTGAGACATAATAAAAACTATTTGATTATAACATTTTGAAGAATAATTACATTCTAATTGTTGCAGTCTCCTCAATCACCCTTTTCCTGAATAGCTTGATGAGCTTCGTGTCGCGCATCTCTTGTGAGACACACTTGTCCTGCAATCCATGAAGAAACAAATGGTTATGAGGCTGTAGTCATGATGTTCTACAACAGTTACTGAGTACAGGTGGCATTCCGTAGTCACCCGAGGCCTTCACATTCGCTAAGCTGTAGATTGCACTTTTCAGCTAATCAAACGTACTGGAGTATCTAAGTATTTGAGCGTCAGTAAACGCTCAACATTTTCAAGTGCATGCGGTAAAACTGTAATGTCTCTTGAGTAGAAAAATTAGAAGTGACCATTTCGCCTTGTATCTGCTGAGCTTCTTCGATAATTGGTTTACAAGAAAGTGAGAGATGTTTTACGTTTTTTTGACTGAAATCTCATTTTATCCCAACATACATATACAAAAAAGTTGACCACTGTTCTCAGCTTTTCAAATATGAGCTTAGTTTCAGTCCAAGAGTCATTTAAGCTACACCTAGGTGTTGGCTGGACTATATTTCTAGCCTCTTTCAGACGTTTTAGCTTTCCATCGGGAGGATTAATTTTGAACATAAAGAAAGATTATCGTTTCTCATCAAATATTGTAGTCAACACGGTAGCTGTTGATTTAAATATTCTTAATTTCGAGGTTTCTATGGACCGTATGCGAAATCAGCATCTCGACGTATTCAGTTTTAAGAGATTACCAGTTTTCAGAGGATGAATATGGTAGAATTTTTTCGTTGAACTCGCGAAACGAACCCACGAAACGAGTCGTGGGTTTTGAGTGATGAAGATGATATGAGGATTCTTGTTCTCACATCCTTGTTAACCCATTGCTCAACAAAAGATACATTCATCAGGCGGATGCACCTCAAGACTAATTTTTATAGTCCAATGTAGGGTTCTGCATATCCGGCATGGCACCCTGTGTCATTTTTTCGAGAATCAACGTTGGTTTAAATTAAATATTAGTCGAATTTTGGCGAACAAGAATCTGAGGATAGCACCTTATGAGTTCTCATCGCATTATAAAAGCATGTTGCATGTATTAGTTTTTCATTTTTAACTTTGTTAGTGTTTTGATTATATTAGTTTCAATTGTTACTAACGGTTCACACAATTATTTTCCAAGAATATGGAGTATCATCTCTTAGCCGGAGCAATTATTACAAAAATGGTTTATTAAAACATAATCTGTAAAATAAGTATTTTCTCTACACAAACAATTTAGGATCTCCTAAATCATGATCAGCCTGATTGAAATCACTAATTTTACACAATGAGTAAAAAAACTTCATTTTTCGTTTAATCTTCCAAAAGAATCCTGATTTAATCGAGAATAACCTTCACGGATGATGCGCTTCTTCGTTTAGATTAAAATACGGATGCAACTTCTCTCATACTACACTTTTATTTTACCTCATCCGATAAATTTGCAACATTTGCTCAGGTTTTTCTATACACGGGAATGTTATTAACTGCGCATATAGCTGCTATCGGGTATTACGGCGTTTCCAGTTCGAACGTGAGTATTACAATTTTCAAGCTTCTATGTTAAACAAGGTTTAACCCACGCAATGCCAATGAAATTTATTATTATGAACAAATTGAAAATAAAATATATAGATCGAGCGAAATATGTGCAAATAAGGCGAGCGCTTTTAACATTGGTAGTTTTGGCGTTGTGTGAAATGAGAGCATCATATTCAAATGGTAGCGCTAGGTTCCTGTTCAGAACACCCAAGATTAGCCCAAGGTGGCAATGTTTGCTCACTTCCATAAATCGTATATAATGCGACTTAAGCGGCCACGTTCGTGGACTGGAACAAATTCGTTTCCTTTAGCACTGTACGTTCGATTGCTGGACACCTTGTCCAATAGTGGAAAACCATTTTGGATTTTACTAGATATAGCTGGAAGCTGACTTTGGGATCGAAGTTGATTATGCGGTCTGAAAGCGTTTTCAGCAACTTGCCATTTCTACAGTCTGGCCTGTCAATGTGTGTACATTAAATTCGCAATATGTTTCACCGTTATCGCGAACGCGATTTTCAGTAAATTTGTAACAAGCTGTAATTAGGCTAACGATGTTGAATGAGAGATCCCAACATGAAGTTGATATCCCATTAGTAACAACTGTCAATGAAGTCGAAGCACTGCGGAGATAATTAAGCATGAAATCGTTTACTGTCAATAGCGTGCGCGTTGATCCAAAATCATACACTATATAAATATTTGATATACGATTACACTTCGTGAAAATATCTAAATTTAGCGTCCATCTAATTGCTGATAAACTGATCTTTCGTAATTGTAATCTATCTGAATCGAAACAAGCCAGATTGTGTAGACCATTTTATCTCTTATTCAGTTTGACAATATACGTGAGTCCGATTCTAATTGATATTTCCTCTTAATATACCAATTAATCCTTCGAAATATATTAATATTTTTAATTATATTTTGTAAGGTGAATAAGTCATTTAGGAAACCCTTATTTATTTTCGCAGAATAGATTAAACATAAGCCTCTTCGCGGTAGCTGAGAGCGAAAAATTTCATCTATATGCCAGGTTTCATCAAATGATAATTCACAGAAAATTCATACTTTCATTTTTGTTTTCCCGTTTTCCTCTCTTCAATGCAATTTACATTGCAAAATAAATCACTCAGAATCTTGGAATTCCATTGTGACTTTGTATTGACTTCCTATTACAGCCAAAAAGCCAGAGTGCTTGTCGAAACCTGAATTACACAATCAATGCAAAATATTCATCAGATTATTGTCCAATTGCGATAAATACATGATGGTCGCGCAAGTGTGTAACACGGGCACTTTATGTGTAAGTTGAATTTCATTAAAATACTATCGCAACAAATACACATTTAAAAAATTGAAAACATTTCCTATTTTGATCGATCTTCATTTTTCGTGTACAACAATTTGCGGGACCTACATAGATTTCTAAGCCAAAGTAATTTTTACTAAATGCGCCTAGAAAAGTATATATTGATAAACATGCACATAATAATTTGCTCGAAAAAAAGATATAGTTTTTAATTATTCTGATATTTCAACTGGCTCTAACGAGTATTTCATTCTGTTATGATGACGCTAGTTGAGTGGATGTATATATGGTAGTAAAATAAGATTAATTTAATATTTCAAAGTAATTCTTCAAATAAAATATTCATTGTTGTAGACATTTTTTCATAGATAAAGACAGGGGTGTCAATGCGAATTTTTATAATTCACCACAAAAGAACACCATTGAATTACAAACTCAAGGCAATTAATGATTTTTCAATATTCCTGGTCGAAGTGATTTCATTTATTTTACGAATAAAATATTTTCAAATTTAAATAATTAGAAAATGTTTTTGCAGCTTTTCAGTAGTTATATATATATCATTATTTTTAGTTTCTGGAACAAGACATAGTTTGATTTCAAACTCAAGTTGACGAAACATATTCCATTGTTATTGGGGATATCAATGCATAATAATACGGCAAAATTATTAAAATTTTATTCCTTTTTCCTAATTTTTATTCAAAGTTGGTTATGCTAATCTCATCCATTGCGTTGATTCTGGCTGAGAAAAAGCGAGTCAAAGACCAGGCACTGATGGAATCCCGAATGAACAATTTAATATTTAATAATGAACAATTGGGCAATCATAACGGTGCCGAATACATGAAAATGCGCCCTTTGATCAATACGAATTCGTGTAATCCTCCCGAATGGTCTGAACAAGCTTGCACGATTAGCCAATTTCAAGGAGGTTCGAATAAGCAAGTTGGAGTTAGTATAACGAAAACAGAAGTCGCGATTCAAAATCAATCAGTTTATATGCAAGAACGACCCGAATATCGCAAGGGCAGTGATTCAAATTATAACGTTCCACATCCAAATAACGCAGCGAGGCCTCGCATCTATCCTCAATTCGTGAACAACTAATGTTTATAAGGGATAATTTAACAAATCAATGTCTTTACAGCTTCACTTTATATATACAAACTGATAATTTGCTTAATCGTTGCTAAAAATGACTAACGCAGGCAACATTTCATCCTTTTTGAACTTTGATCAACTTTGTGAATAGTTCGATGGGCTTGGCACGGATGAGTAGTCACAAATATAAACAACTTATTCTCCAAATACCGCTTAAACAACAATGCCCGTCAGATCTAATCGGTGTTAGCTTACACTGTATCTGATGGAAAGACCTGACACGGAAATCTGTTCTGTTGGGCGACCACAATAGATATTGCTGGCTCCTTCTGAACTGGTCGGGCAAACAAAGCTACTCAACTGTCCCAGTCTAGAGAACAGTTCATAAACGCTTAATTGCTATCGGTCAAACGGTGGACGGTAGCCCAAGTCGTTAAGGCGTGAGACTACAATTGCTAAGGTCGGGGGTTCGAATCCCGCCCCCGAAGCGGTGGATATGCACTGCTGATGAGCTCAAATGAGAGCGAAACGCGAGTCCAGTGCTTCCATTATGGACCGTCGTGATCAACTTTGTGAATAGTTCGATGGGCTTGGCACGGATGAGTAGTCACAAATATATGATAAATTAGCTGAACATTTTTGGCATGTGCGCTTCGTATGCAGCAACAGCTTTAACCAGCATATACATTAGTATACACTTCAATAGCTTTGATTTTCCTATGATGAGGATTACTTCTGAATATGTGAATTTATGTAGTTCAGTTTAACGTGGATTTGGAAATAGAAGAGTAATGTTGTAATAATGCTGCTCTACAGCATTATTAGGTAGTTATATAAAAAAATTGAAAGCACTCGGTGAAAGCAGTTTTTGATTAATGTTTTATTTCAGACACTGCAGCTTCCTCAGGAAATACGATTTAGTTGCTCTCAACCACCACCTCGAATTAGCCATGACTTTGAATAACCTATTGAAATAGTTTGGGAATGAAGACGCGTAGACAGACGAGCTGATTGTGAACATATTTTTATTGAGATGCCGAACAATGTTTCCTAGGATGTGTCGGAACATTACCCGATGTTATAAATTCTGTAATTTTTTATGATCCCGAGCAAAATGTTGATTGACGAACAATAATAGTAAAGGGATTTGTCAACTTCCAATGCCTATCATACATCATGTTTAACCACGTAGATGACGTGTAACACCTTTAGAAACCCCTTGCCTAAACTCACTGCTGAAGACAAAATTCAGTAACGATCTGTTGAACTGTCTACGTTGTGCCAACACGTTCTGAACACATTCGGATTGAAGTCAGATTTTATTGAACTTTAGGTGACTTGCGTTGAATCTCTGAGTTTCACAAGTTAACCTGTAGCATAAGTAATTTTTATTCATTGGTATGAAGGTATTCTTTAATAATTGTTGCATGCACAATAACGTAAATTTGCTACCTTGAATATTATTTTTTATATACGGAACCGACTAACTTGGCCATATTAGAGTATCAGTAGTGATGTTTGATGATAGCGTTTCCTCACTTGCAATTGTCTTACACTGATTTTGAACAAAAAACGAATCGTGATGGCTTGTAAAAGACTACATTTCTGAGGTTTGTTTATAATAACAGTTGTTCATTGCACAAAACCTAGATAAAACTGATTTTAATTATCTGTTTGACAGTGAGGATTCAATGATGTTCAGCATGACAATTTCAGCGATAATTGCTGTACTCAATACACAGATATGTGTCATGAGATCAATACGAGTTCGTTTAATAATTCTGCCGGGTCTGATCCGAATGGCGAATGACCATTAGGGAAAGCACAATCGCTTACATTCTTAAATGGAAAATTGCGTTGAATGTGAAATTCAGACAATCCAATAGTCGACGATACAGTTCACAATTGTGACGCAAACGAATCACATGGAGTTCATGATCAGCGGAAAACAATAAGCGGAATTCACGATTTTACAGCAATAAGCAAGCATGCAAAGGCATGTAAAACACGGTAATGCCCGTGTATCTTTTTACAACGTTGTGCATCTGACCTACGCAATGAAATAACACAACAATTTACATTTGAAAGTGAATATCTTTCGACCAACCCGGATGATTTTAAAAATTATGCCTTTCTGTTGCTTTTCCATCGGAATATAAACCAAAACAAATTTGGAAAGTGCTCAAGATGTATTATTCGGTAATTATTTCAAAAGGTTACATTTCAAAAGGAAACGGTAGGAAAGGTTCAAGCATATCGTATTCAACCGCAGATTCAGGCATAAAGTTTATTGGCATCTACTTTGACAGCTTTGTTTATCCTGCACTAATAACTACAGCTGAATTTCTGAATATAGGCGGCTGTGTGTAATCTGAAATAGGTAATGATAGACTGGGTTACGGTATAAAATCATTACCATTAAACCAAAAGGTCTTAGCATATGACCTGATAAATTTAGTTCACACGATCAGAAATTTATTGAAGTTACTGATTTACGGAAATATTTATCAGCATAGTGGAATGCTTAGAGATTTCAAGGTCGGTGTGCTGTTTCCGGTATCCGCAGGTCTTTCATATAGATGGGTATATAAATATGTAACTAATTATAAGGCACAGCAAAAATCAGCAAAGCCTTTTAAACAGATTTCTACCTTGTTTACATGTCACCAGAATTGAGGATCCCTTCCAGATTATACTTATCGATTCATAAGCATATTTGACATACGGCAAAGTTAACATGATACACCAGATTCTTTTGGTACGTTTTGAGCTATATTTCACCCCTGTTAATTGGCGCTTTACAAATCTCCTGAGGTATCCGTGATTTATAAGCCATCGAATGACGTTTTGAAGAACAAGTTTCCTGTCTATCTCTTCGCTACACAAGAGCTCGTTATTATGAATGTTTGCCAACATTATTGAACTGAATATCTTTCAGGGATGAGCTGAAGTGTAGATTCAGCGGGCGGCTGATATACATAACTATGAACGTTTGTTTACCAAAGGACATCTACTGAGAAACATGTTTCATATTGTGGTGATAAAGTGACACGCAGACTTACCATATCACACTTCATCGCGAGTTCACGCAAAAACTGTCTACGACTTACATGTATTTTGTTCTGCAAATCATCACAGCAACATGTGATGCACTCCTATTGCAAGGCGGTATTTGAACGAGTTTGGAGTTTAGTATTCATTATACATCAAATTGCACATTGTTATTTATGATTTAAACAAGTGCTTTGAAGTGTTAGCTTTTTACACCGAAAATCTTGAATCCTTGAATCCTACAATACTAGAGGACGTCATGTGGTCACTTGGTCATGACGAGGAACATGACACATAGCTATCATTATTAGGCATCCACGTAACTCGAGTAATCTGATACTTTAATCGGATATGTCATTCGGTTTATTACCAACCGGTTTCATCCAATCCCGCAGCTCATTGGAGTCGTTTAACAGACTTAGAAAAATTGCATGTAGTAAAATAAATTTTGACGTGGTCCATCCAATCTTGCTTCTGAACAGGTTGTCACCAGCTAGTTTAACAAAATTCTCCCGGAACCTTATTAGTTTTAGCTTCACGTTCCCTGCCGTTCGACGTTTCATCGTAGTCCGCTGTAATATAATATAGGGCAGGGTTTGATGCATATCACTGAGGGTTTATGTTTCAAGATTCCAAGATTTATGGTGAAAAAGAACATAGCTTCATAATTACCGAAGCATGTTAAATGAAAAGGAAATCACGCTTAATCATGTCATGTCATGTAAAGTGAATTTAGCTATTTCAAGATTCGAGATTCAAGAATTTATGGTGAATCACCATCGGATAGTCTTAAATGTAAAAATTAAATAATATTTTTTAGAAGATCGAGTATGTTTGGTAGTTAGAAAAATGTGTCATGTGTTCTCTTGATATGATTGGAATATATATAGAGTAACTTTAACTAGATGGCTGAAATTTAGTAGGTTTTCATAAATGTTGAAAACCTTCCAAGATTCAAGATTCAAGATTCAAAAATTTATGGTATCGAAATGCTCGTAGCTGTACAACACCAGAGGATATTCGTATAAGGACAATAAATCTATATACAAAATAAATTTAGTCATCAGGAAGATCGAAAGTTTTTGTAGTTACAAAAAATGTCATGTATTGTGGCGTTATGATGGGTATAAAAATATTCCTTTGAAAAAAATCATGTTGTATAAATGGGATGTAGGAAGGAATGACTACGCATAGATATATCTAATTTGTTCCTGAAAATCCTTTCACTAGATGATTGGACAACATCTGACGGTAGTGAGTTCCATAAGAAACAAACGCGCACAGAGTAGAAGAACCGACGGCAGTTCCGGTGGGAATGTAGAATATCAGATGCCAATGTGTGAGTTCGTGTAACATGGCTTGACCGGAGGCGAAATAGATACCTCAGAGGGTGCGCCTTTGACTTCATTATTTTGTAAGTTAGTATTAGATCAAAACGAACCTTTCTGCGAAGCAGTATATCCGAATTAAGATGCTGAAGTCGATTCTCATATGGCAGGTTGCGGAGGCAGCCAACCATTTTTGTTGCTTTGTGATAAATTCTCTCGAGCAGCTTGATGTCCTTTTGTAGCCACGCTGCCCAAGCTTGCACTGAGCTTGCACCGGGTTAATATACGTATTTATGAGCATGGAGAATGATTCACGGGAAAAATTTCCGAAATACGCCGAAGCATACCTAGCATGCGGATGGTTCGGTTGTACACTGCTTCGCATTGCATACTAAACTTAAGAATTCCACTTATCCATACACCGAAGTCTTTTTTCTTTGGTTGTTCATTCCAGTTGATTTGATCCAAGGGTGTATGAGAATGGGAAATCTTTGCCTATTCCGAACATTTTACAATTTCTGAAGTTAAATAGAAGTTTATTTCGCTCCGATCAACTGCTTGATATATCCAAATCGCTTTCTAAGCGCAAACAGTCCATGCTTGACGTGATTCGCATCCAAAGTTCAACATCATCCGCAAAGAGAACCATTTTGGCTGTGACAAGTTTCGGAAAATCGTTCATGTAGACCGAAAAGAGAAACGGATCAAGTACCAAACCTTGTGGGACACCGCTAGTGGCTTCGATTTCCCCAGACATCACACCATCGATACGTACATTAAATTTGCGATCAAGAAGGTAACTTCTCAGCCGGATAAGAAGGCGCTCATTAATACCAACATCGTTTAACATGACTAGAAGCATAAAAGCACGCTTGTGAATGACCTTTCCATGCATGCTGATCCTCAGGCTACTGCATAATTAGACTCAGATATCCGTTTTTGACACAATTCTGTTTAAAATTGTAGGCCCAATGTGTTATTGTTAATGGGATGGCTTAACAATTTGCAACACCTTGTAAGTTTTTGAAATGAAATTGTAGCTTATTCCCTACTGATCATTCACTGAGCGGATCTAAAGCGCTTAGCATCTGTACACTGTCCAAGCTAGATATTATCCGCGTTCAAATATTAATATCATCAGCAAAGAAAACCACCTTTCATGACAGCGCCTGTTGTAGGTCGTTTGCGTAATACAAGATAAGGGCCGGACTGAGGCATCAATGAGCTGCGAATTTACCCTATATGGCTCATGTAATTGCCTTTCTATTATTAAATGAACTATCATACGTGTAACTGTCCGCGGATATCAATCAGCTGCAGCTTCAACATTATTAGAAAGTCATCAAATCGGTCAAATGCTTTAGACATATCTAGATAGCAAGCGTAGATGCTAGCACATTCGTCAACCGCTTGGGTCCAGTTCTTTAACGCCGTGAACAAGTTTGTCAAGCATGAGCGAAATTGCGAATACCATTTTGCGGGACAGATTGTATAATTTGTTTTTGCAAGTGATGAATTATTTTCTCCGTCAATATGCGCTCTAGAACCGTGGAGGAAACATGAAGTAAGTTGACAGGATGGTAGTTTGTAGGATTTGAACGCCTACAACTTTCGGAGTTAAGTGAATATACCACAGTCTGCCACTTTAAAAGCGGCACTCTTTCTGTTACAGATTGTTGACGCATTTCTATTGATAGTGCGCGCATTTGGCTGTCACAGGATATTAATACGGTTTGTGTGATTCCGTCCCTTGCATTATTTTTTTCAGAGTTCATGCGGCACAAATGCTGTCGAATTCATAGATGAATTTGACTCAAAGCCAGTCAGCTGTAGCGTCAGTGTTGATGTCGTTACGTCTTCAGTTGGTCTGTATGTATGACTAAGTACTTTTGCAAAATGGTGACCACTGATCACTAGTGCGATTGACGTATCTTCAACCATTGTCCATATTTCTATACTGTGATGAATTATTTCGCGTAATGTTGAGTATGAAATATTTAGTATGGAACTATATTGTCATTCAAAAGTATTGTAAATGATCTTCTTTTTAACATTTGTAATATATAAACGAATTTATATGCGAAAGCTAGTGCTGTATGGGTTTTATTCGAAGACACATGGTGATAAAATACAAAATCAAAACAAAATTCAATGTTAAGAGATCAGGTCGATCAAAAATGACTAATATGATCGTTGCTTGTATTCTCCACACTATCACACCCTTACCAGTTTCTATCTGCTTGACGTCATTGTTCAATAACATTGAGATAAGTATCAATAAACATTGAATCAACAGATGATAATCAATCAATGCTGTTCTTGGAAGATGTTGGTGAAACGTGTTCGTACAGAGAACTTTGGTGATCAAGTAGAGAATCACAAGTGATTCCGGTTGCTTGTAAATAACGATTTGTGCTCACACCGCATGTTATAAAACCAAAGAACTATGTTGTGAATACTTCAAGTAACTGCTAATACGCACGCCAAGGTCTTTCTCTACTGTAACCCATAAAATTTGCTTATATCTAGGTGAAAGTATGTGAATTCGAATGATGAACCTAGTTTTAACATTTTATATTCTTGAATGTTGAAAGGTATGTGGTACGGTAAGGACAACTAATGGAATGCTCCGATAATTGTTTGTAGAATTGGGCAATCATCTATGGTGCGTAAGCTAGTAGAAATTTTGATGTCATACTAAAATGAAACGATTTTGCTGCCAACGAATTTAGGTATATATTTCGCGAACACCAAAAAGAGTAATGACACGAAGACTGCGCTTGATAAAGTGAAATAATGCGAAACAACTTGTTATTGTAATCCACTGATGGGTAGGGGTATTATGACTAAACAGTTCAATCACATTTACCCAAACACATGTAGATACTACTGTTGCATAGGGTTCGTACAACGAACCACGATGTTCAAACATAGAATCACATAGTGATTCGTAGTAAAGCAATGAAGGCGCTTATGGATGACCAAAGTAATGTGTTGCTCACATCCCCCGAAATTAAAATCCAATACCGGTTTCTGACTGTGGAGACAGGTGGAGACAGAAAGATTAGGTTCCGTGGGCAGTGAAACAGCGGATAATTGGTAAAAAAGATTACACTTGAAAGCCACTGTTGCATAGGGTTCGTACAATGAACTACGATGTTCAAACGCAAAATCACATAGTGATTCGTGATCAAGCACTGAAGGCGCTTATGGATGACCAAAGTAATGTGTTGTGGAATGTAACTTTGGGGTGTGTGAGCAACACATTTCTTTGGTCATCCATAAGCGCATTCAGTACTTGATCACGAATCTATATGCGATTCTGCGTTTAAACATCGTGGTTCGTTGTACAAACGTTGCTCAAATCCCCCGAAATTACACTATGCTTCCGGTTTCTGGCTGTTTGCCGTCACCAGGTGGAGACAGTAAGATTAGGTTTCGTGGGCTGTGAAACAGCGGATAATTGGTAAACAAGATTACACTTGAAAGGCACTGTTGCATAGGGTTCGTACAATGAACTACGATGTTCAAACGCAAAATCACATAGTGATTCGTGATCAATCACTGAAGGCGTTTATGGATGAGGAAAGTAATGTGTTGCTTACATCCCCCGAAATAACATTCCACGTTTTGGCCTTAATACAAAGCTACTCCTCCTCCTCTGGTTTCACGGTCAGAACGAATAAGTGACATTACTGGTAATTCTATTTCATTATTTGTTTGCTGATTCTGTAGCCACGTTTACGTTACAGCGATGATGTCTGGTGTACATTTCAGAAAAACTGCACGCAGTTCACCGATTTTGTTTCCAAGACGTTGTGCGTTGTTGTAGATGCATTTCATAGTTGTTTTTCTCAATGTTTATAAATTGATGCTGCACAGAGTTGGAACAAATAAAATTTTTTCGTCTATTCGGGGCACCGATGTTGAGCACTGCATTTAACGATTCCTTGGTGAAAGACGCACTAGCTTCGAGCATCTTGTCAAAAAATGTGTTGACAGTTTCGGAAGATGGGATTAATTGTATTCCACAAGGCTTATCGCTTGGAGCATTAATGTTTCGAATCTATTTGAACGATTTTTTAATTCCTAGTGCTGTTGATGACGACATAAAATATGGAGGACAATGAGCAATGCTGATGATTATATTTTGCAAAAACGATTTGAATGCTTCGTAAAACTGGTCTTCCGAAAACAACGAAAAATCAAAGCTCAGTCAGATTGGTTGTGACCTTGGATATTCGTGTTAATACAATCTTGGCGACAAAATACTGAAGTACACTTAGGAAGAAAAGGACATGGGTCATCATCATCATTATCATCATCAAAGACAGCATTACACCGGTAGCACGTACCGAATGCTAAACCGCCACTCAGCCATAAAAAAGTAAAATACTAAAACACGAGTAAGGGTGGGACATAAATAGCTACGGATTTAATAAAAGAATAAGCACAAACAAACTGGGAAGAGGTGCCTACACCTCGAATGGAACATGCATTCAAACAAGTTTCGTGAACAAGTAGAGCGACATCAACATGGTCACTTTCTTGCGGCTTTCACTGTCATGCATCATAAAAAAGCTTTTTTCGTCACTACGCTTGACAACATACAAGGTTAACCAAACATTCCAAGACCGCCATTGAACACGGTTTCAGGACATATCCTGAAGCGTAACAAGCCATTGCAATATCTGATCGCAGGTACATTAACCAGTAAGATTCGCTACGCTGACTTTGGAAAGGCTACTAGTAAGGATTTTTAACCGCTTATGGTATGTGACGGTTAGGCCACCACCAGATTTACGGCAAAAAGAATCTGTTTAGGACGTCGGTGGTCCGGCATCCGTAAAACGTGACCTAACCAGAGTAACACATGCAGGTTGATTTACTTCTCTAAATCAACAGTAGTACCGAATAAAGTATTTCGTAGAGCATCTGTGCGTAGGTGATTGTAACAACTAACTCCTAGAATGTTGCCGAGACATCTGTTGTCCAATATTTGGAGACACTGAATGTTTTCTTCACGTAGTATCCAGGTTTCCCACCCATACAGTAACACAGCACGAAATGTCGCTTTATAGACTCTACCCTTGAATAACAGAGACAGTCCTTTCTGACGCCGCTTTGTACCCAAATTCCCAAGAATTTTCATTGAAGCCGACTCATCCTCCAAGAGGAGATAGTCGCGCAAATTAAAATAAAAGAGGTGACCTGAGTTGCGGGTCCGAAACATGGTGGGTTACCCACAACATCACCAACAAGATACAAACATTTGTCAACAAGTGCTTGCGCCACATTCTTAACATCAGGTGGCCTGAGAAGATTTCAAACACAGACCAATGGCGTAAAACCAACCACAACCCCGTTGATCAAGACATCAAGAAAAGAAAATGGGGGTGGATAGGTCACACACTGCGCAAACCAGCTGATAACATCACTAGGCAAGCACTAGACTGGAATCCACAAGGTAAAAGGGAAGTGGGACGACCCAAGCAATCGTGGAGAAGATCAGTCGTGAGTGAAGCGAAGGATGCCGGAATGACATGCACTCAGCTGAGGATAGCAGCCCAGGACAGAGTTCGCTGGCATGGCGTTGTTGCAGCCCTATGCTCCAACAGGAGTTCACAGGAATAAGTCAAGTAAATCAAGTCAAGTTGCGGATTTCTACGGTCGCTTTAGAAATGCGCGCGGAGACATCGTCATCTAACGATTCACAATTATTTATAGAACTACCGAGATACGTAAAGCGATCTACAATTTCAAGAGTCTTATTATCAAGTAATAACGTGCTGTTTGATATGTCGATGTCCTGCAGCAGAACACTGCACTTATAGGGTTTAAAACGCATTTCAAATGCGGGCACAATACCAGATAGCCTGTTGATTATCACCTATACATCTGTATACGAATCAAAGAGCAGAACTATATAATCAGCATTGTCCAAGAGGAGATGCTCTCGTCAGGGATTATGTGAACTCCGGAGGCTGTGGCACAGTCGGAATTTGCGATAGAGTTCATTGTAATCATTAACCCATCAAGATGTATGAGCAATAAGTAAACGTAGTATGTTGGCATGATTTTGTGAAACGCCTTTGCACACGAAGGAGTTAAACAGGACATTTCGATCGACTGAATCAAATGCTCCTTTGGAGTCTAAAAAGATGGCTATTGTCGGCTTCCGTATGGTGTGCCGCAGTTATAAGATCCGTCAAAGAGTAATAATTTGGTAGACAGCCTATGACAGGTCGGAAGCCAGCTTGCCTCTCTCGCATCTGTGATTCCACATGCGATGTCAATCTTCAAAGGCATATGGACGCTAATAGTCTCGTAATGATGGGAGTGAGACTTATCTCATGGTTATTAAAGCATGAGCTTCGCAAATCTTTTTTAAATATAGGTATGATAACCTATTTGCCCCAAATCGGAGGGATGGATTCTGACAACAACTATGCACGAAGGAGATCGCCTAATGTGCTATTTAGGACTGGGCCACCTTCTTTGAACAAAACAGGCGGTATGTCATCGATATGTCATTCGATAATGATTTTATTTCTATATCATATGGGGGATCTCCGATAACAGGCCAAGGATCAGACTGCTTTAAATGAGTGAATGATTCTGTGTAAGCCGACCAACTGAACTGTTCATCAAAATGTTCGGCACAGCGTGAGAGGCTGCGATAATTATTAGTAATAATAGTACCGTCTATTACAGCGATAGTCTCAATCACTCCTTTTTTGTAGGCCCCGCATTATTTAGTATTTCTATTTGTTCGACCTAATTTAGCCCTTACCTTTCTCTGTCCAGTATTAAGCTCCGTTTAAATTCATTCCTCACGCGTCTACGCTTTGTATTGGGCCCAGGACATTGTGGTATTTGACATTGGTGGTGAAGAGTTTCTATAGAGCGTTATGCAATGCAGTCGTACCTTAGTTTTGATTGTGTAGTCTCACAGGCTGTCATTGCGGCGGCTCGAATAATCCCTGCTATATTGCTTCACTTTTTATTGGCAGTTGCACACGAAGCAACTTGAGTGAGTTACTCACGGTGGTCCTATAAATGTCTGGAACTGCAGGCAGAGAGAAATGTTCGACCACAATGCATTTTCCATTCGAAGGCTTCGTAGTGGAGAACTTTAACGTGAACTTACATTGTACAAGAGCATGATCTAAATCTATATAGGTATTCCAAAATGAGAGGCAGTCCTCAATGAAAACTCTCCAGCGAGTACTTACGGCGATATGGCCAATTTGGGCCGAAGATTTGTTTCCATCCAGCGAGTGCCAAGTGACACATTGACATCTTCTATTCCGAAATGAGGTGCTGCTAATAAATAATTGATATTGTGCACAGAATTGTATAAACCATTCACCGTTATTTGTGCGCTGGCCTCCGAAACCAAACATGCCACCTAAATCGGATTCAGATGTATCTACCCAGTCTGACATTCATATCTTCCGCTCTGAGCATTCAGCACGTCGCAATAGGGCGTTCAGAAGGTCGTAGAAGGCGTTCTTCTCGTTGTCGGAAAGGGTGTTATTCGGAGCGT
The DNA here is from genome assembly GCA_013407085.1 of Atriophallophorus winterbourni. Lineage (NCBI taxonomy): Eukaryota > Metazoa > Platyhelminthes > Trematoda > Plagiorchiida > Microphallidae > Atriophallophorus > Atriophallophorus winterbourni. The sequence continues at coordinate 54,374 of JACCGJ010006938.1, read as the reverse complement.
AAGTTGCTACAATAAACAAGCATCTTTAATTAGAAGATTTTGAGTTTGGTCTGATATTATTAGCTAGTCCAAGTGCACAAATCCTGCTATTGCGAGGAATCCAATCGAATAAACTGGATTCGGCACACCTATTCAGTACTATACCAAAACAAGCCTGTCCTGAAATGGCAGCTACAGGATCACCCGAGCAGCGCAAAAAGTAGCGAGTTGAAAGGTTTGGGGCTGTGAGTTCATTCATTATAGACGGATCATATAAGCGCGTTTCCGATAAGCAGCAAAGATCAATATACAGAATATCTAAGGTAAGAGCCAATGCAGTTTGTTGGCCTATTTTTCTGAGAATTCTGACGTTCATGGCTCCGATGATAGCAGATGTCCGTGGTTTCAGAAAGCGATCTGTAATTTCGCGAAGAGAACATTTTGCAACATGTTGAGCGAGGTCTTTTCTAAAGCTGGTATTGACAGACGGAGTGTTGTTAGGAGTAAGTGGGTGAGGGAAGGGTCAGAAACAGTTCAAAGATTTGTAGCTAGTTTTCGATTACCCGCCCTGCTGTATGCAGCAGGTAGGGCGACATGTTCATCGTGCGCGACAGCCGATGCACTATGGAGTTGTGTTTCGTAGGTCGCCCATGACTGAACAGAATAACTATTAGGTTTCTCGACCAAAGCCTTTGTCTAAAGAGGCTGACACACAAGGCACCGGGTTAGGTGGAGAGCGTGTTCGTCTGACCTCTATCCATTTACCTTTCTGGTATGAGTAACTCTGAAGGTGATCTGAGAACACCATCCAGCATAGCTCAAAGGGACATACAGGTACACAAACCATCGCACCACGTCAAGATCCAGTTGCAGCGCGATGAACATTAGTAGCTAGATTTGCGGTAGCTTGACAAATGGCCCATAATTGGAATCCTTTCACTAAAGCGCATCTTGGCTGCTCGGTAAGGACGTTTTTCCAAGGTGTTTTTCCTCATGGTGAAAACATATATACAACCAATTCTAGGCTCGACTGCACAAACTGGGCACTATGGCTTTAAAAAGAAATTTTAATCCTAGATCACATATATCATAAATATTCTAAGCTTGTTAATATACTCCAAAATACGCCATACACCGGACAACTCAGAATACTAGTTCGGAGGACAGTTGCACGGAGGTGTATCCTAGGTGATCAGATATCGCATATAAAATACTCACTATTTTTCCCCTTCACCTGGACATACTATTCCTCCTTCGAACCTATTGTAAGAGCCGTGGTAAGGGTTGCAAGTTGAAAATATCACATTTAAAGCGCAACTGCCTCAGATATTTTTATTCGGTGCGTGTTCTTCGCTTGGTTTTCCATACCTGCCGATTCCGTATGCTCCAACAGTTTATCTATATTGAAATCGAACGTTGTTGATTATATGAGAGCCAAATGATTTACTGTACGGCAGTGAAACCTGGACCACCCACGCAAGACACGAACGGTATCTGAATGCTTTCCATCTACAAAGCATCCGTCATATCTGGAACTTATCTTGGATTGAAAAATTGACTAATGCTGAAGTGATTTTAAAAGCCGGTCTTAATAGCATGATTAAAGTAAACAAATTTGTTATCAAAGACAAGTCGTACATTTAGGAAGTGATATCACGCATGTTGTAGTTAAACCCAACCTTATTCTATAGTCAACGAAGAAGCAAAACTGAAACCGGAAGATGCGTCCGTGAACACGTCAGCTAGAACATCAGAAATCGCATCAGAAACTGCTGAAGCTTTAGCCACGTTTTATTCATTTGTATTACATTGTTACATTGTTACCTGTAATTTCCAAATTGCTTAAGCACCTCATTGCTGAAGATCTAATGAAACAATTCGAAAATAGTCAGGTGCTTTAGAAAAAACAGCACGGATTTAGAAGGAATAATTTCTATTTCACTAATTTAACGATAACACAGGATGTTAGGACAAAATCGGTAGATAAATGACAAGCAATACACGCCTGATACATAGATATTTCAAAAGTATTTAGCTTTTAATGGGTTACGGAATAAAAAGTCATTGGAGAGTGGAATATCAGTAACTTGTGGTGTTCTGTGATATACAATATGTCCTTCCACAAATCGGCACTGCTCACAACCATCTTCGGTAGTTTCATATATCAAATAATCCCACGGATAATTCACACCGATATCCGAACAACAATGGTAGGCGATGTTCAAGCATTGTCAAGTGGTTGATAAAAAAGATATCACCTTGTTGCAACGCGTACACCACCGCGTTACGAATCTGATGACCAGACTCTACAAGAGGCCATACGAGGAGAGGATTGTTAAACTAGACATCTTTCACTATTCTTACTGTTACTTACTCAGAGTTGATTTGATTTCGCTATTAAACCTTCTGCACTTTAACACCAGCTTAAATGGCAAGAATCACATAGTAGTGAACGTGTGACAAACTGTGGTTCATTGAATAGCGAGATGCAAATCTATACTCGATAATGTTGTGATTGCACAAACTATTCTTTTAGTTGTTTTAATGCACAATGCTATCCATCGCTATGCTATTGTGCGGCAAAATTGTGAATCACATTCCAATACATATGGACAGTATCATGTGATACGATTGAGAATAAGCGTGATTGCTTTGTATAACTCTTTGGCCTCTCACATATATATTGAGCTGGTTCTATTTTAGCAATGGAACAAGAGTAAAAAATAATTCCCTGTGTGAGTAGCTGTTCAGAAAATTCATTCTTATTAGTAATTAAACAGCAAATGTTTGTAGAACAAGCACTAAACACGAAATAACTTTATTACCGGCATTTGAGTATAGTTTATGTTGCATTACCAGTAAAATCGTGAATATAACTATTCTCATTGATGTTTTCAATCGTATTCGACTTTAATCGACAAGCGTTTCAATTTACTATTCGGAAAATTAGGCTCATTATTTCACAGCAAATATTTTACACGAGCTAAGTTTAAGTACAGATTCGACGAATGCCTCAGAACTCAGTAGGTTTTGTAGATTGAAGAGCAGTACGCTTAATTATAATCATAGAATGACAGGTATATGAAGTAATTTGGAAGAAATCTCTCGAAAATAAATAGGGACACATACATGCCGCATATTTTGCCATATACTTATCGAGTTTGGCAGCAAAAACCTCAGCAGATTCCGAACGTATGATTGCTTCCGACATAATTTTACAAGTAATAACGCAATTAAGTAATAAATGATATATGGTTTACCATTTAATATTTTACGATGCCAATGGTTTCCGGTATGTATGAAAATGCGAAAAAAATAATATTATAAGAGGAATAGAATCACATCACTAGGCGTAGGTCGGTTGTACTATCCGTTCGATTCCTTTCAGTAATGAACCATCCAAAACTCAAATTGACGTGGTACGTTTCTTCATGTACAGACCTGTTAGCAGAATTTTATGCCGGAGTTTTTGCGTAGAAATCCACGGAGCCTGATCAGGAAGCAATCGTTCGACTTGACCGACCGACCTTGAGTGAAGTATTGCTTAGTAACGCAACACAAAAACTTGAGCATTCCGACTTCAACCGAGTCGGCCCTCTTATAACTTTTCATGATTTGAATACCGCAATCTTTATAAAATATTTATATACAAATGCACAATGCCTTCCAAACAAATTAACTGAGCTGACCGAGATATGTTCGCGCTACTCACCTGACATTATCGCCATTACAGAAACAGGGAATTCTTCCCAAATGGTTGAAACGGAGATATCAATTCCAAATATGAATTTGATAAGGAACGATCGAGAGAGAAGTGTTGGTGGTGTTGCAATTTATTATTATAATCGACTCCAGTGCCATCCAATGTACAAGACATAATTCACGCTCGAGGATAAAATTTGGTGCTCTTTAACGCTGATGTCTTGTGAAGTTTGCAATATTGGTGTGGTCTACTGGTTCCCCTCCCTGTACGGAATCGTACAACGAGAGGTTTATCCCAGTGCTTCAGTGCTCGACTCGCACACATCAAACAACGGCACTTATTATGGGTGATTTTAAACTGTCCGCCCTTTATCTGAGGAACGATCACTCCTCACAAACACTAGAATACCGATTCAGAGAGGTACAAGATTCAATCTTGTTATACAACCATGTTCACGAGTGCACCCGGAGAAGAGGTTCTGACCGCCCCTCTGTCTTTGATTTAGTGTTGACATCGGAAGAACAATCTATCGAAGCGATCGAATTCCAGGCTTCGCTGGGTGTTAGCGAACATTCAGTGATTGTGTTCGACTATGTCTGCAGTACTCAGCAATCGATTGCTCCGAATGGGGTGGTTGGACGTCTGCTTTGTGAACCGATCTTCAGAGTGTTCAACTATTCGTTGCTGAACGAGTTTATTGCCAAAAGTTTGGAAGTACGGCGTGATAACACCTAACTTCAAAGGCGGTTGCCGATCTGACGCTGCAAATTGTCGTCACGTCACACTTTTACCTGTTATAGCTAAGGTCATGGAACTCATAGTCTCGAAAAGAATGGTTGCCCACTTTAAATCGCTCAATTTGTTTTCGCCAGCATAGCATGGATTTCGATCTTAACGATCCTGTCTCACAAATCTCATACCATTAGACGACTGGACGAAAGAGTTCGATAGAAGTTCTTGCATCCACGTCTGTTACCTAGACATTTCGAAAGCTTTTGACAGAGTCAATCATCATCTGCTCTACAAAAACGCTTATGCGTTTTTCGAATATGTGAACCACTTCTCTCAGGGTTGTGTGACTATTTGTCAGATCAAGACGCCAGAGTTAACGTTAATGGAGTGTCATCACAAACGTTCAAAACCACGAGTGGAGTCCCACAACGATCTGTGTTAGGCCCGCTGCTCTTTCTGTTATACATAAACGATTAACTTCTGCCCCTCATATTTTCTGAAATAGTCCGGTTCGCGGAAGATATAAAACTTTAGACGATGATTAGTTCTGCAGAAAATTGTGAGAAACTACAAATGGATTTGGACAGCGTGTCGAATTGGGCGTCTATGAATGACATGTTATTCAACATACAGAAATGTGAGATGATCCACCTTAGTAAGAATGTTCCTTGGAAAAATCAATTGAAAACTGAAAACCGTGATGGAGCTCGTTAGAAAACGATCTTGGCGTGTATTAGCGATAAAATGAAGAGCACAGTGCACTGCCAGAATATATATCGACGGGTCAACAGATTGTTGGGTATCGTTTGGAGAATATTTGGAAACTTCTTGCTGGTATCGTTACCAAGGATAATCAATGTCCACCTTCGCCATACGATGGAGTATGCGGTCGAGGTCTGGGCTCCTTTGCTGCGAAAAGATATTGCTCTCTTTGATAAAGCAACAAAGATAGTGATGGGTCTTCGCAATGTTCCGTATACCGGAAGACTGTGACGTCTGGGTCTATGTGATATTATTTTGATCTATAGAATTTTGTCTACTGAAGGACATTCACTAAAACACTTGCTTGATGTATGTGATGCAAAAGTAACACGCGGACATACCTTATCCTTTTACGTTCCAAGTTCACGTATTGATTGTCGGCGACATTTGTCCGCCGTACGAGCTATATATCTTTGAAATTCCATACCTTAACATGTGGCGGACTCTCCTTGCTTGGCGATTTTTATAGCAAAATTGGACTTGCACTTTTAAACACTCATCATTCGTGAGCCTTACATTTGGTATTCTCTATTGCTTTTATACTATTGTAATTTTCATGTTTTTCTCATACCGTAATCTGTAGTGTTGTGAAGTATCAACATTTTTTATTATAAATCCTCAAATCTTCAATCTTAAATCTTACGGAAATTAAACGTGATGAAATCTCCAGGACCAGACAAGATATCTCCGAAGCTGCCTAAAATCGTCCATGCGCAGCTATCTGAACCTCTTTCTTGCATGTTAACTAATTTGCTCCTAGCGAAAGTAGTGCCAAAATACTGGAAAATGGGACAAATAATAAAATTTACAAACCTGTTTGCCGTTCTAAATTTGAACATCACAGGCCGGTGACATTGCTATCTTCAGTATCACGAAGTGTGGACGGAAAAATAACCGCAGATATCGTAGGACATCTGGAAACGAACCAATTTTTGGCAGTTCCCCAACATGGATTTAGCAGAATTCGCTCTTGTCTAACATAGTTGCTGGCAAGCTTAGACGATTGGACGAGGATTATAGATCCAAATACTGTATTCATGCGTGATACTTGGACAATTCTAAAGCGTTCGACAGAGTTGATCATAATTTAATCTTGAACAAGCTACAGAAACAGAGTATTGTTGGAAGGCTGTACGAATTGTTAAGAGATTACCTCAACAACAAACACATCTGAGTTTGTGTGGACGGCCTATTATCGAAGAACATCGATGTCACTAGCAGTGTTTCACACGGCTCAGTGCTTGGACCAAAACTGTTTCCAATCTATATGAACGATATTCTTATAGTATGATGGATTTTGTTTGCTGATTATATAAAAGTATGGAGGAGAATCAGAAATGCTAAGGATTAAATTTTGCTGCAAAATGATTTGAGTGCTTCGTACAACTGGTTAATCGAAAATAAACTGCCATTAAATATACAAAAGTCGAAGATGATTTAGATCGGAGGTGACCTTGGCTTTCTTAATAACTACAAGCTAGACGAGAGAATCCTGAAGTGCACCGACGAAGTAATGGACCTAGGTGTCTGGATTTTAGGTAGTTTGAAAATCGGTCTACAATGCGAAACCGTTTACAAAACGACGTCACGACTGCTCGGCATGTTGCGGCGGATATTTCGACGTTTTCCCCGGGCTGTTTTCCTTTAATGATGCATACATATATACACTCGCACAAGTTTGGACACCTTGTTTCCGAAAAGACTTTTTACTTCTAGATCGCATGTATCTGAGAGCTTTTAAGCTGGTCATTGGACTTGAAACTACGCCATACGCCGGGCGACTCAGAGCTGAAAAGCTGATCTGGTCTTCGCAAACAAAAAAACTTAATAATGTTTTCCATCCCATGGACATATTATTCAACGTACAAGCTTCCAGCAACATCCACGACGATGGTTGCAAGCTGGAAATACCACATTCCAAACGCAACTGACGCGGGTATTTTTATTTAGTACGTGTGTGCTTTATTTGGAATTCTCTACCTGCTGATTTGGTAAGCTCAAACTGTTTATCTATATTCATATCAAAACTTGATGATTATATTAGAGCTAATCCATTTTTTTGCCCCGAACTCTCATTAGGTATTCACCATTCCATTGATTTTGATTTTATTTATAAATATATGGATTTGTAAATAATGGTTATTGTAAAGTTAATTGGTTTTTCAACCATAAATCCTGATTCCTGAAACTTAAATCTTCTATTAAATTTCCATTAACACTTGGTACTATCGGTTATTTTGGCTGCTATGGCGGCTTACTTTAAAGGTGTAGGACCATGACCTTTATATTTGGCAGATGGAGTTTACTCAAAAACATCCAAAAGTATGCCTTTATATACCGCTTGTTTTAGCTAGGTTTTTCCAAATTTATTTATTGTGCTCAGACGTTTCTTGAGAAGGTACGTCAGCAGAAACTTCCGTAACGACTAGAACTAAAATACCCTCGGATTATTCACTTATCGGTATTGTTTTTAGGTAATTTGCTCTCACGAGGCTAGCTCTGCATGTATACGACATGTAGTAATCCCATTGAATCAACTTCTCCACCGCTGAAGCAACGCCAAGTCGATGGCAGGAAACAATTGAATGACCTTCGCAAAAGCTTAGATATCACTATCTCACCTGCGTCGTTGACGCGATTGTTTAGACCGCAGAACTCACCTCGTGCGAACACATCCAGATTATTGCATCTAGTGCTCATGTCCGTCCAAGAGGTAGGAAATAAGTTGTTCGCTTCATCCCTCATAGTGTTAAACAAATCGACTGTGCGAATATTTCCGGAAGTTCCGTGGGAAGAACGACAAATTCATCGTAATAATATGGATCTAACACAAGAGCCTATAAATAGGTGAGCTGTTATAGTTCATGGTGTACACATTTCGAATGAAGTAGAATCCAGCAATGGTCTGCAACACGATTGCAGTGAATGGAGATTTTTACAAGAGATCCTGGGTTTAAAGGACATAATAACGACACGTTTTATGCGCCTTATACCGAAAAAAGAACAGATTTCGCCTCCCTTTCTCAAAATATTATTCCGCACAGATGCGATGAAGAATAGAATACTCGAGGTATGGTATCAATTTGGAAACTTTGCTCCTGCTAAAATTCGTGTTCGGGCTCTATACGACATAAAACGCACGAACACTATTGTTCCTAATATGACTTCGCAACCAAGTAAATCTAAAGCACTTGAGACAAAAAACGTGGAGCAGCCGATCAATTTTGGGTCGGCGAATCCACTACTATTAGCTCTTCATCGTCAACAAAAATCAAATCTGTATCATGCTGCAACAATAATGCTCAAAGCTTTCTGGGCAAGTTCACTGAACTGTATTCACGTGTGACCGTGGCGTCTTGGGATTTGATTTCAGTGACAGAAACCTGGTTGTGTAATTCTATACACGACTCTGAACTTGAATTCCCTCATATGTTGATTTACAGAAACAATCGAGCAACTAAATGTCGTGGTGTCCTCCACTACTTACATTAATGCATAAACTGCACTATACTATTCTTCCCTAAGTTAGATATCCCAGATACAATCTCTTGCTCTTCTGACTTACATGATAAACGTAAGTTCCTCTCAACATTGATTTATAGCCCCCTATCTCCATCATCTGCAATAAGTTTTGCAGTAAAACTCATTTATTTAGATTCTCTTCCATTCTGGGTGTTTTTATTGTACCAACACTTGCACAACACATTACAGGTGATTCATTCAAAAGCTCTCTTCAAGTAATAATGATTGCAACCCGCTTTCCAACCATATACAACAACCAACGCGATTTCGATCTGAACAAACCCCATTTACCCTGAACCTCATAATCACCATGGCTTCAAAAGAACATTTTTCTCCTGGATCATATACAGTGGAACTCGGGTACAACGAATACCTGGGGAGAGAGTACAATGTTCGTTAAAATCGAAGTTCGTTGTAAGTGAAACGCATTGTCACACGTGATTTCGGCGCCCTTTTTCTGTACACGTGTGAACAATAAAGTAGTGAAGAATGTCTTACATTTGTGTTTCTGTTTGCGTATAATCCATTTGATGAATAGATAAAGCCACTGCACACAGATCACAACATTAATTCCAATTTCATGTTAATAATATCAAATTTATTCTAAAATTAATTGCATGAATGTTTCAGAGAGTTGCTTCTTCTTTTACAGGAAGGTGGACGGCCTTGATTTTGCTATGCCATATTTTTTAGCAATTTTAGATTTTGTCATTTGGCCATTCTCCACTTCAGCTACAATTTCCCTTTTTTCTCTAGGTTAAACTGCTCTCGTTTTTGTTGTCTTTCAGCCATCGTGTAACTATGAGAATGGAATGAAGTGTCTGCCTGAGTTATTGCAATTTGTCATGAGTCTGGGATTACCAATCACAAAATTCACGTGATTTTCTTGTGCGTCCGTGTGAGTCAGGCTAGGTTGCCTGTGTCTCACCAAGCTGTGTGTGTCAGTTCTATTCTTAGCGCACTTCAAGCCAAGCTTGACGGAGCGTTGGGTGTTAAATGCAAGACGAAGCGAGTTCGTTGTATGTCTGAACTTTATTGAACAAACAAAACTGTCGGAAACGTAAACAGTGTTCATAGTAGGCGAGATTCTTTACGAACAGATTCGTTGTACGAATGTTTTGAATAGGCTTACAATAAAGGAATTTATTTGGGAAATCATTGTGTTCGTTCAAACCGGGAAGTCGTTGTAAGCGAGTTCGTTGTAGGTGGGTTCCACGGTATATCCGAAAGATTCTAAGCCTGCTAATTTCCTTGAGAATACGCCATACACCGGGCAACTCAGAAAATTGGGTCTGAAGACAGTTGCAAGAACGAAATGGTAGGTGATCTCATATCGCATATAAAATTCTCACTACATTTTTCATCACCTGCACATAGTATTCCACCTTCGAACTTCCAGTAACATCCGAGTTCATGGTTGCAAGATGGAAAAACTACATTTCAACCTCAACAGCCGTACATATTTTTATTCGGTGTATGTGGTTAGTTCTACCATTGAGTACGATTCTATGATTATTTAATTTCGATCGTTTATTCAGTTCTTCTCGCACAGGACTGTATGTGGCTAGCGAGCCAATCGAGCGTCCAGATATTTTTCGGTGGTATGCCACAGGAGATCGTCCACCACTTCATACAATATTTTTAAAAATATGAGAGTAATTTGGAATGCAACAGAAAAACTCCCCTCACCATTATGTGAGTTCATTTGGTACATTTAATTATTCTAATTATCCAAATATCCTACGGTTTTGTACGGATACGAGATTTAGTAATACCATAAATTCTTGAAATTTGTATCTTGATAATATTAAACTACGTACAAAAAAAGATATCACGCATGATGAAGCTAATTTATATAGATCATGTCATACAGGAAACCAAGCGGAGGCATAATCTGTTCCTTTTGTCCTTTTATGATGAGCATAATCAGCACAAAACCGGCTGTTGAATGTGTGTATCACGGGAGTGCATGAAATGAATTTTTTTGTTAAAACCGATAGTTTATTTTCGTCAATTCAAATAGCAGTGTTTTTGGAACGGCCTACGAATTCTTAGACGAGATACTTGCAGTGCTTTGTCCGCATCAACAGATTTGCATCAGCCTGAAATTTGTGAGGGGCAATGTCACTTTTTATGTGAAGTGTGATGTCTTGTATTACGATATTTGCTGTATCAAACATATCAGCTTGTGAAGGTCAAACATTAGGGAAATCGATTGAGTCATTTTTCGGACCTTGATAAACAAAAAAATGATTTCACGTGTTTTAACAGATAAGCATTGACTCTAATCAACATAAGTGGTATTGCAACGCAGAGATTCACTATGTTGATTGTCGCAAGTGTGTAACGTGACATTTCCAGGCACATTTCCCCTTTCTCGCCAAATTGTTTCTGGGAATTAAATTTGAGAAAGTCTATTCATATTTTGACCAATACCAGTAACATTTTATTGAATGTATGTATGTTTTCATGTTATATTGTGTAGCAACGAACGTATTAAAATAGAAATTACAACATCATCTTAGGAATATGTAGTTTATTAATTTTGAATCAAGCAGCGTGTCTAAAGAGTGAGTAGTGGAAATCTGAAAATTTATCAGACTGTTTCAAGACTCACTGAAACTGATCTTATTGTATCAACCTGATGATGACAAACAGGCAGAAACCGGTAGTAGCGTTTAAGTGGTAGAGATGCGAGCACCACAATACGTGCTTATACGACATTCATTGACCTAGTGTGCAGTCGCATTTTTTTGTTGCTCTGACAATTCTGCTCATATCTCCGCCGAATCTGTTCGGATTTCTCTCATTCCGAGAATCCTATGCTACGTTTGATCATATCTATCGAAATTTATTTGTTTCGCTTTGGTCAACGAAACAGCAGCAGCTATCATTGCAAGGATCACGTCGAGCCATGTATTTTGATCCTTTTTCTGTGTTCTAGCTTGTGTAGTTAACGAGTTATATTGGATTATTTGATACATGACGAAATCATGTGTTCCAAAACAGCCACCTCGTCCCGTCGAACAAAAACCCGTCACACAGCCAAAGATTCATTTCGGGCTACTAACATGTTTGACCGCATCACCAGAAGCAAAATACAGACTAAAAAATCGATCGATCAAACTGTGGCAGCGACATCGAACCAACTTGTCCTCATTGCCAATTGATTGGATCCGGCAAACGCAACAATGGTCACGGCCGGCCCAGCTGATAGGACGAATCTCGACACGCTGAATTGTCCCGAAGTCACGTACAAAGCATGCAAACAGCCGGTTAATCATATGGCACGTAAAGTATTAACGTGTTTTCTGTGTATGGGTAAAATCCATATTAAATGCGACCGTTCTTAAGCCTCTGAATCTATAGCATTAATAAATAATGAAATGGTTCCAGGTGCATGCTATGTTTGTGTTCGTTGCAGAGCTACATCTTTGCATGAAGCCGATATTTTGAAACAGAATTAGAAAAAAGAATGGCCGCTTGGGAGTTTGGCTTTTGACCTGTGGAAGAAATGTTGGTAAATCGTGTGAGTACGCAAGTGATCACTGATGTCAACAATCACATCAATACAACGATTTCGGAACCACCATTGGAGGAATCTAAGACTAAAAAAAGCAAAAAGGAAGGGTTATTCCTGTTTTGGAATCAGCTAAAACTACCAAAGAAGTAGGAAATTCCTACAGAGATATGCTGTTACGGTCGACCTCAGCTGTACACTCCAAAACTGCTGTACTCATAAAGTCAAGCCAAAAAAGTTTGTAACTCTAAAACGCCTGACTATGCGATACGCAAAAAAACACCCCATAAACGCTGACCGTTATATGTACGAATATCAGCGAGTCCCAAGAAAGCCAGAGCTCAAACGGTATCGCGCAGTATAGTTTTACTTGGTGTACCATAAAATACTTCTAGAGTATCGAATCAGGAAACCCTAGAGCACGGCGTCGAACAATGGCGCTACATTGCGTGTTCTTTCGCTATTTCTAATGCCACTTTTGTGGACAATTTTCGAGTTCCATTTTCGCCAAAATATAAGGGGGATCGACCGAAACCTCTGAAGATTACGTTTTTGACCAGCGCTATGGCTGAAATTTTAAGGTCGGAATGGAAAAAATGGATAGGAACATTACCCAAGGATGTTAGACTTAGCCCAACCAAACCAAGTCAAACGCTGTCCTGTTTGGAGTTAGCGGATAGCAGCGTTTTTCTTCAAATTGAGGAAATAAATGCATCAAACAACGTCGTGAGTCTTGCCCAAATCGAGTCGGACTGAGCAATTCACACCGAAAACTAATTGATAATTCAAGCTGCCGGCGACCAATACGAGTCACACATGTTTTACCATCCAAAGAAGCCGGACCAATGACTTCGGTTTACACCCGTGATTACTCACGGAAAATGCGAAAAAGTGCATTCATACAACCTGTTCAAAAAACTAATCTAATTGTCGGAGATTTGTAATGAAACGGCGCCAGACACAGTTGCAGTAACAGAAACGTGGTTCAATGCCTTATAGTCTGATAATGAACACTCTTTGCCTAACATGTCTCTATTCCGGCGTGACCGTTTAGGCGATGGCGGAGCAATATTATATTTGTAGAGCTATGAACGACCTTGATATTACTGACACACTTTGGTGTTCTCTGACTCTTACATCAAGAGACCAATTTCTTATTGGAATAATCTATCGTGTTCCAATACCAACTCTTGATTTAACATGAAACTGATTATTGCTTTGCGCTATGCAACAACGAGATACAGTACTCAAATATTGATAACTCCAACGCTGCTCAAAACCTGCCATACGCAGCTATCTGAACCTCAAACTTGCATGTTTAATAATTTGCTCCTAGCTGACGTAGTGTCACAAGACTGAAAATCGGAGACAAATAATACCCATTTACAAAAGTGGTTGTCGTTCCAATGTTAGAAATTACAGGCTGGTGAACTTGCTGTCTTCGGTTTTCGAGCGAATAATAACCGCGGAAATCGTGCGACATCTGGAAACGAACCAGTTTTTGGCAGTTGCCTAACATGGATTTAGCAGAAATCGCTCTTGTCTAACATAGTTGCTCATAAGTTCAGACGATTGGACGAGGATTGTAGATGCGGGGACCTGTAGTCATGCGTGCTAACTGGAGATTTCTAAAGCGTTCGAGAGAGGTGATCACAATTTACTCTTGAACAATCTAAAAAAACACGGTGTTGTTGGAAGACTATACGAATTGCTTAGAGATTACCTCAGCAACAGATACATCCGAGTTCGTGTGGACGGCCTATTATCGAAGAACATCGATGTCACTAGCGGATTTCCACAAGGCTCAGTGCTTGGGCCAATACAGTTTCTACTCTATATGAACGATATACCACTACCAAATAAGAGTAAGATGGTTTTGTTCGCTGACGATGTGAAAGTATGAAGGCAAATCTGAAATGCTGACGATGGTTTTTTGCTGCGAAACGATTTGAGTGCTTCGTTTAACTGAAAAGTAACTGTTATTGAATATGCAAAATTCAAAGATGATTCAGATTGGTCGTGTCCTCCGCTTTTCCTATCCATACAAGCTCTGCGACATTGAACTGTAGTACACCGATAAAGAAAAGGACTTAAGTGTCTGGATTTGCGGCAGTTTGAAAAATGGTTTACAATGCGAAACCGTTTACAAGAGCGCGTCTCGGCTGCTCGGCATGCTACGGCGGATATTTGGACGTTTTCCCCGGGGTGTTTTCCTCTCATGATGAATACATATATACACCCGGTTTTAGATTATGCCGCACAAACCTGGACACCATGGCTCCAAATAGACATCTTAATCCTGGATCGCATGTACCGAAGATCTAACAAGCTTGTCTTGGTCTCGAAAATATGTCATTCGCCAGGCTACTCAGACAAATGAAAATGAGGACACTTGCACAAAGGAGAATGCGTGGTGATCTCATCCTCGCATACAACATACTAACTACTGTTTCCCACACCCTGGATATATTATTCCACCTTCGAACATCCAGCTAATGCTGTGACCATGGTTGCAAGTTGGAAATACCACATTTCAAACGGAACTGAAGCAGGTATTTTCATTCGGTAGGGGTGTACTTTGCTTGGAATTCCATACCTTCCGATGTGGTTATCGTAAAGTTAATTGCTCTTTCAACCATGAATTTTGAATCTTGGATCTCGGATCTTGTTATTAATATTAGTTTAACATCACAAGATGTTTCTTACTTACTGTTTAGGCCTGTAAGCTTATTCAAAAAAAGTATCAAACCGGTAACACAATGCTTCATTGTGAAGATACTTAAGATTAACATAAATTCATTTTAACTCTTAGCCATCTACAAGAGAACCACATCCTCAAGCATTATAAAATATTCGTTTAACTAAATTCGTTTAAGACGATCCCACTCTTAATCTTCAATGTTATATACAAAGCAAACAGACGTTGTCATTCAACATATGGAGGGCCCGTACGAGCTTACGGTAAAACCGCAGTCTGTGGAAATAACTTGAATTCCATCCAAATGGATAAGAAGAAAAGTTTTATGATAAAACGAATAACTTACACCGTAATTGTGGAATAAACAGTTCCTTTTTTGCGAAGCATTCGTGAATCAAATATTATGAATAACCCTCGATATGTTCACGTACCTGAAGGTAGTATGATATGTTGCAAACGAGTCTTTTAGCAATATTGAATTTAAAGGACAGCATCATCAAATGATTTGAAATTTACCGTGAAAATGTTATTTATGAGCTGATATCACGATTAAAATATTGGTCAAAACTTTTGTTTAGTGATGTTGTCAATATTATTCTGCATAAGGTACAAAGCTTGAGCATAAAATGGTCTTGATGCAATGTGACAGTTGCAAGGAGAATTTTAAAGGAAGTGCGGTGAATATAAAAAGGTGTACTGTACGCAATATTAGTAATATAAAATGAGAGCATGATGTGAGAAACAAGCTTGGGACCCATGTCAACCAATGTGAAATTAAATAATAGAAATCCTACGAACTTTTGTAACGAAAGTATTATGATGATGGATCCAACTAAGTTTTTTCGGATATGATGACAGCTATATATTTGGCGTGTATTTCTGACGTTTTTCCAACTAGTCGGTTCTGTGGACATAATTCTAGATACAGTCATATTAGTTGAAATAGCTCCGAAACGTTAACCACTCAGAATAATAAACATTAGTTCGTTACTTTTTCCCGGATTCAAAGCTACACCTCTCTCAACTGATCAGTTTTTAATTTCATCATAAGCAGCACTGCACTTTTAATGACTACTTCATCTGCATTGTCATATTAAAAGTGCTGGATGTGTGTAGAAGCGCATCAAATTATCACATCAAACTACGATAACATAATTGGGTGAAAGACTTTGTTACAAACATTCAACGTTGTTTGGGATGCGAAATGGTATATGTCTACTTCCCATTTGTCAGTAGTTCAAATGCAGTATAACTTCATACGTGCTGTTCAATTTACATTTGATTGGTCGCTTCTCGGAAACCATTATTTGATTTGCTAAGGTTATTCTTCAAAGTCCAATAAATCCATCGGCACAAAAGGGGGATAACTTCGGTAATTATGGGGGTTGAAAAAATCACTGAGCTATTTTAGCAAATTATTGTTAACCGGTTGTTTAAAATTTCTGAGGAATATAAAACAATTTGCTGGCAGAATTCACTCGAATATCCAGTACCCACTAGTTTATACGAACTTCGAAAAATTCAGCGGGCGATTTGACATTCACTAATTGTGAGTGTGAACGAAAAAGATCCGTACAGAGTCACACACGTGGACTTAGTCGTCCAACGCAAAATATTGCGAAGCGTATTTCAACGTTGGTGGCCGTGGTGTCCTCTTTCATATCACTAGTACTAACATGGTCTATAACCATGAATAACAAACCGGTGAAGCATTTGGAATCAGTTTTCAATATGTGATACACTGGTAGCAGTATGGATCATCTGATTACAGCTATGTTAAAACTTGCGGTGACAGTGTAGCATCCACTTTTACAAATCGTTCAGTAATACGGACTGTATCCTATTGATTTTTGATGCCGGCTAAAATAGATCAATTTTGAGTGATAGTTGACACAGTTAACGTGAATAATTAAAATTGCTTTGTGTTGATCACATTGCTTTTAATGCGAAACCACTACCAGTTTCTGGATGTTTGCCGTCATAATGTGCAGACAATTACGTCAAGTTCAGTGAGTCTTGAAACTGTGGTAAAGTTGTTAACAACGTAACAATCGTATGCCTCTGTTTATAGGGTTCTTATGAAAAACCACGATGTCCGAATACAGTCACAAGGTGATCACTCGTTAAGCGTTCGAGCTGCACAAAAAAGACCATTGTGAGGTATTTTCAGTTAACTGAGAAATGTCCAGTATATTCTTACCGCCAAATAGTCTATAGTATGCGTCGCACGTGTAAACCCATGCCAACATGAACACAATCATCGGTCAATTTTCTCAATACGATGTGTATGCACTTCAATTTAACAAATGAGAGCACAGTTGTGTTCGGTTGAAATCAACGTAGATAGGACAAGTGCCTTGCAACAAGCTAGTGGAATGACATGCCAATCTGTCAGTTGGCACAAACTTGCGTGTTGAGAATATTATAACCAGATTAGCGATTTCCCTAAGCATGAAGTACTTTGTAGATAAGGAGTATTTATATGAAAATAGGGTTGAGAAAATAAAAACTGGTGTCTTTTGGAAACTAATCAATACTGATGATCAACTACGATACCATTTTTCTCATTAAAGTCAGGCCTCAGGTCAATAGTTGGATCTCTTTTCCATAAAAATGAACACTGTAGCATATATACAACAGATAAGAATACTTTCAAGCCAGAAATAACGCATGTATAGGAAACAATTATAATGTTTCTTACAGTATATACTGAATCAACTGTAAGAACTGTTCTGTTGATGACATGTGGCTTGACTTATAAAGCATCGAAACATCTACCTTAGTCCGCAAAACAAAACATCATGAATGTGACGATTTTCCTAATATTCTTGATAAACATAAACATAAGACCGGGGTAGAACACTAAACCGTGTGGAACAACAAATTTAGAAATCCCACCATCAATACGTATCGTTGTCTTGCAATCAATAAAGTAGCTCTCAAGTGGGTACCATCATCTTGAAGCTTCTTCAGAACTAAAGAATGTTCCCGGCGATGAAAACTTTCTGATATGTCCATGTAACAAGCATGCACACAACCACCCCCATTCACTGCCTGCGTACAATCGTTCATTGTTTCCATTAAGTTAGTCGAAAATGAACGTGAATTATGAAATTCATATTGCCTTCTGGACAAAAAAATATTGGATTCGCGATGAGTCGTGATACGTCCACACATAATTCGCTCGATATCATACGAGATCTCTGGAAGGTGTGTTGTAGGTGTAATTTATTGGGATACAACGAGTGTCACATTTGTATGTTGTGTATGTTAAGATTTATTCCTTCTTGTCAGCCGGTACAACACAGTCATTCAAAGAATGGTTGAAAAAATTACAGAGGTGTTACACAATTGAATTTTGCATAACTTTGGGATTGCAGGTGTTATTCCGTCGGCATCTGTAGGCCTGTGTAAATGTTACCGCACAAATTCAGAATTGTTAATGTTTGGCGGAATATTTCGATGGTAGTTCTGCATTCCACCGGTTGAAAATTTGTTAAGAAAAACTGGCGAAAGTGTGTGAGCGGTTTCAAAACAGAATCCGAGAGCCTGTTAACTCACATCATAACAAACGCAGGGTTTTAGGTTAATCGTATAATTACTGGTTTCATAATGCCTTTTGGGTGTACGCTTCATTGTTACTTCTAGCTAAAGATAATGTTTAAATCTATATAGTCCTATGAGATTTGTGTCTTGATTTTTTATTTCGCGATAGTTTTCCCAGATCAATTCTACTCCGGTGACACTGTGAATAAACCATGCCAAAAACCGCTTTTTCAACTATTTTCTAGTGCGACTGCCAATTCTGAAATTGGAACCTTGTTCTAATGTTTCGAGACATATGTAGAATTGAAATGTGTGAGGTTGGTGACGTCAGGGTTGTTTGATCCGATACCAGATCACTGAGATTTATACCATGAATTTCGGAAGCGGCCATTGTTCCCATCAATCCGATGCTATCCACTTTTTCGTTCATTTTCGTTTGATTCACCATTCCACTGACGTCACACAGAATAGAAAAGCAACAAGTGGAGGGTAAAACTAAATACCACCCAAACCCAAACGCAAATTTTAACCGTTAGCCTAACCGAAACCTAAACCCTGACCGCAACACAAACCATAACACTAAAAGATCCGAAATATCCCACTCGCCCTAACCGTCTCGCCGTTTAACGGTCGAAAGTAAATAGGAAATGCTTCACCATTTTGTGCGGTCTACTTGCATGGATTTCATGCGTATCCTACCTGCATCGTTTTAATTTTACTTTGTGTATCGCCTGAACGGATGTTTATCTAGTTTGCCACAAAGATCGCCGAATGTTGATCCTTTCAAAATTCAAGAACTGATAATATTTTCAACCAAGACTATTTACCTAATGAAAAAATTGATCTCCAGTTCAAGCAAAATTTCATTGGTTAATAAAAAATTAGTAGTTGAGTATATTCAAAACATGACTATACAGCCGGATTTATTCAAACAGTTCGCAAAATACGTGGTTAAGTGATTAGACCGGATGATCTCGTCGGTGATATGGTCGAGGTAGAATGAATTCTGTCGGTTTTGTCGCGAAGGTGTATATCATAAGTCGTAAATATTATATTAAATGATAAAATGTGGAAATAACTGAAAATTAATCCGACGTTACAACGTATTGTCCACTGTAAAATATTGTGTGGCGTCCGCGTTTAATCACCTACCTTAAATGGAAAGAGACACTTGATGTCTAGATTATAAGTTGGGGATTCGTTGCAACGATCTCATAACTTACGTGTGAACATGAACCTCGTATTCCACAACGGCGAAGAACCAAAAAAATAAACCAATTTTCCCCTGTTAGACGTCCTGTCATATGGGGGTGTCATGAAATGTGTTACGACCAATTTTCACACCTGGATGTTCAAAATTTGCTGCAGAATGAATCGTGCACTTCGACATTCAGAATGTATAATTGAATATCATTATTCGCTATCTCAATAAATCGTCTATGGTATTAGGATGTCCAATGCGTGTTTCATTAGACCCTTGGTGAAATGACACCACCTAAAGTGCCCAGTATTTTGTCAGATTCAGCGATAAAATGTGGTGATTGTTAAATTAGTCTGCTGGTCATCTTTTAAGAATATTGTATCAACCGCAATGATGTTTAAGTGGTGAAAAATGTAGATTCATCAACCATCGTTTCATGTTTACAGTAACGGGAATCTTTAACAGATTATCCTAAACGATTTTCAAAAAGTACAAATTAAACACTTACAGTGCGCTTCAACCTGTGGGTAGTTGAAAAGCATTTTGACTCGTACTATAAAATCGGTTAGCATATTGCGCACACATCAAACAGATAGTGCACAAAACATTTTTGTTTTTGAAAATTAAAGTTTACGAAAACGGGCCTGTCTCGAATTGTTGGCAGATCTGATAATCAAGGAGAATGATTTAAATCCAAAAGTTGTTTATGCGAACCCTGATTCAAATGTGTGTTGTTCCTCGAAAATCATTAAATTGGTTTTTACTAAATTTCGTTACATTTTTTTCTCTCCAAACAAGAGTTATGATTATTGACTCGGTACACTAAACACAATGTATGCATTATCAGTTGCTTTTTATTATATTATTAAAATTGCTGATTGTACGAATTGATAAAACTTTTTCAGTAAATAACTCACACTGTTAGTTGATAGTTAGCGTTAAAATTGACTAGATATGTGTTATTTCCATTGAACACTAACGGATGTCATTATAGAAACTCTGGATTAAATCTTCATCGCTTTTATGGTCCACTGATTGACGAATAATTCTTCGCATTTAGCTTTGAAACACACAAATAAGTGAACGAATTGTCGACACGTTTATTGTGGTCAATCAGAAAATGTAAAGAACGTGAACTTATGGCCCATACAATACATAATTCTAAATGCTGGGATCACTTTATCACGGAAGTTGTGGGGAATATTCTGTGAAACGCAAACAGTCTACTGAATATTTTTCAAAAACTAAACGACTGTACGAAAGACCTGGAAAGAAGCAACTGCATTCACGTTTTCTACGTGAATATATCAGAAGTTTTTGACATATTCAATTACAATTTGCTTATCCAAAATCTGATGTATTTAGAATGTACGCCTCTAGTGTTTGTGTGGCATTTGAAAACAAAGTTAGCGTAGATGGATTGCCATACAGTGAAATCAAAACCTCCGGCGGAGTTCAACAAGTATTTGTGCTATGTCTGCTTGTGTTTGCGATGTACATGACACATTTACTTTTAATCATAACAAGCAAGAAGCTTGTGCTCGTGTATATGATGAAAACTTGCACGCGAAAGATTTTTGCTGCAGTTTGTGAGAAACTTCGAAGGAAATTAGGAAGTAAACCATCCTTGCGAACAAAAAAGAGCTTAATATTTTATATAATTTACAACTGGACTGTACTTCAGTGTCACTGTTACGATCAAATTTAATTCAAAGTTGCGTTGCGAGCAATAGATCTCCCAATGTGTTAAGACGTTTCCATTTTGGGTTAAACTCAGCAAAATGCAGCCAAGTGGATTAACACTTGCTTGTGTATGATGATCAGCATTTATACAGAAGGAAAAAATGTGGAAAATTGATCTGAAATCTAAACCATTTTTCAGAATCAATTATCTACAAAGTAATTTTACAGATATTTCGATTTGCAGATCACAGCTCGATCGCCTTGTAGTTTGTTTGGGGAAGAGCAGCTAACCGTGAGTTGTGTAACAGTCGTTTTTCAACATCTAATGCATGGACGAAAATATGAGTAGTATATGTCATCATTCACACACATATGAAGAATTCCAAACCTCTTGGAATGTTCTCCACCAAGTTAAGGATCACGAGCATACTGTCCATACCTGATGAATCCAAACACGTTATTTGGTGTGTGGGATCAAAGTGAAGGCAAATATGGATATTTTGAAAATAAATTTTGGTCGTTTGAAAACGTTTAACTTCATTATGTTTCCTTCAAGTCAATCATGTTCAATATCAAATATTAACGTTTTCAAAAATTAAGTAGATGTCAGTGAAATTTGATTATGTGTTTACAGCCAACCAACATTCTATAGACTTGTCGGATTTCAAGGAATCAGATGGTAGTTTTTCATTTATTGAGTTATTGAAATTGGTCTCTCCAGATTCAAGAATTCTGCGCAATGCTGCGTATCCAGCAATCGACGGCGCGATGTATGAGTTTTATTACTTTTCAAAATTACTTAATTTTCATCTCAACTGAACTCACGTGCTCTGACAAACGTGCGTGCTCTGTGTTCATTGCACAACAGCGAATCAAGATGGCGGATGAATGAAATCGCGTATTGTTGAAATTTCGCTTTTATCAATAATAAATTGGCTTGGTCTTGTCATAATATTGTTCAATAAACTCTTATTCCTTGTGGGTAATCTTCTCGAATCTTTAGAACGATAGTAGCTGAAGGTATTGAATTATAAACGGATAAACCATCCGCGATCTTTTGGAAAAGCTATATGAAATTTCGTTCATGCGATACACATAGTAAAATTGAAAGATTCAGAAACTATACGCATAAACCCTGCGCAAAAAGGCCAAGCAAAATCGTGAAGAGAATCACATTTTTTTCAGACTGTCGAAGGGTCAGACAAATAGACTAGGATTCTCATCATCACCGTTACAGACACCGTTTCCACCGCTAGCGCGCACGGAAGGCTTAAATGCCACACACCCATGACTAAGTAAATTTCTAAAAAGATGGGGACGGGTGGGATTTAAATAGCTACGGATTCCATAGAAGGGAACAAACAAACAAACTTTGGTAGAGTTGACTATAATTCGAGTGGAAAATACATTCAAACAAATTTCGTGAACGAGCGGCGCGACCTCAGCATGGCAGCTTCCTTGCGGCTTTCGCTGTCGACTGAAGGTTACTAGTAAGGGTTTTTAACTGCTTATACCGTGTGACGTTTTGGCCATCCCGTGATTTACGCCAATCAGGATATGGCGTCGCAAAATAAATCTGTTCCGGAAGTCGGAGGTCCGGCATTCATAAGACGTGACCCAGTCAGGGTTACCTATGCAGGTTTGTTTGCTTCTTTTTATCAACATTACTACTGAACAATTTATTTCGGAGAGCATCGGTGCGTATGCGATTATAAAAGTTAACTACTAGAATGTTACGGAGATATCGGTTGTCAAATACATGGAGACGACGAATGTGCTCTTCACGTAAGGTCCACGCTTCTCACCCATAGAGTAGCACAGCCCGAATTGTCGCTTTATAGACTCTAACCACTAGTTACCGAGACAGTCCTTTCTGACGCCAGAGGTGACTTAGGTTGCGGAATGCTACGGTCGCTCCAGAAATGGGTGACCTATACCTCGTCGTCTAACGACGAGGTATGTAAAGCGATCTACGATGTCAATCGCCCGATTGTGAAGTAATGAAGTGCTGTTTGATAAGTCGATGTCCTGCAGCAGAACACTGTCATATAGGGTGCAAAACGCATTACAAATGCGCCACAATATCAGATACCTACTTCAGTACCGTCTTTGCATCTGTGTACGAATCGTCTAACGACGAGGATTGTGAAGCGATCTACAATTTCAATCGCTTGATTGTCAGGTAATAAAGTGCTGTTTGATAAGTCAATGTCCAGCAGCAAAACACTGTCCTATAGGGTGCAAAACGTAGAACAAATGCGGCGCAATATCAGATACATTCTTCAGTACCGTCTGTGCATCTGTTCACGAATTGAAGAGCAGAACTATATCATCAGCATAGTCCAAGTCGAGCAGCTTGCCGCTTGACATTTTGTGAACTCCGAAAGCTGGGGCACAGTCGCTACATAATTTCATGATAGCATCAATGACAAAATTGAACAAAAACGGAGAAATCGGACACATTTGTCGGACGCCACTAAAAGTGTGGGATTTGAGAGAGAGTTCTTGTAAATCTCAACGCATCCGGATGTATGAGCATGAAATGAACCTATTATGACATAATAATATGACGTAGTATTACATACTTATGTGGAACGCCTTTGCACAGCAATCTGTTAAACAGGACATTTCGCTCGACTAAATCAAATGCACACCTGAAGTAAAAAAACATGGCAATTGTCGGCTGTCAATAAGTGTGCCGCAGTTCTAAGATCCGCCGAAGAGTGAAAAATGTGGTCGACACAGCATTTGCCAGGTCCGAAGCAAGCTTACTGCTCTCGGATCTGTAAGTCCCTATGCGATGTTAATCTTCTAAGGTATATGATCGCTAATAACCTCGTAATGATGGGAGCGAGTTCTATCATACGAAGATGAGAGCATCAGCTTCACACACCTTCATTTGAATATAGGTATGATAACCGATTCTCCCCAACACCGATGGGCAGATGCTGACAACCATAATTCACGGAGGATTCCGCCAAATGTTCTGATTAGGACTTTCCCACCTTCTTTGAACAAAACACTAATTAAGAATCAAGAATCAAGATTTCATGGTGAAAAAAGCAATTGCTTTCAAAGTATCATTTGATGACAACTATTACATAAAAGAAAATGCAATATAAAACACATTGTTGTATGTTTGTCTGGGTTAATGTTGATTTAATACACATGGCCGATTTTGGGGTGTTTTTTTGTTATATGCATCTAGTTTTGCTTTAAAAACATCAAATGTTGTTGCATTAACAACGTCTTGCGGTAGTGCATTCCATAGAAATGAGATACGCACAGAAAAGAAATGGCGCCGACAGTCAAGTTTCGAGTGGGGTGTTGCTAGGCAACTTGATTGACTACCTGTATTCCAAGGTTAAATTATTCTATAAGATCTCGGAGCGGGTGGTTTTAGATTCGCTTAGATTCAATGTTCAAGATGAAAGGTGTTTGGTTAAATGTGCAACTAACTGTACAATAACTATAGAATCGAACTGTAGGTACAAATCTTCACAGATGTTTTCATAAAATCGAAATCAATGGAACAATGAGAGTTTATTATTAGTTAGGGTTAAAATTTGGATTAGTTCTCACATAATGACCAATTTTTATTTCGAATATAGATAAACTGTTTAAGCTTACCAAATCGGCATGTAGGGAATTTCTAACACAGCGACCACGCACCGAATAAAAATGCCTACATTAGTACCGTTTGAATTGTGGTATTTCCTGATTGCAACCATGACCACGGATGTTGCTGGAATATTATGTCCAGCGGGTGGGAAAAGTAGCAAGTATTTTATATTCGAGTATGCGATCGTCTCCCATTTTGCTCTGTGGAGTTCTCCTCAGATGCAATCATCTGAGTAACTCGGTGAATGGTGAGCACGGCCTGATTCAAATGGCCCGCGCTCAAGATTACACAATTAGTATCATTAATACTAAATTATATTCACATAACAAATTTTAATGTTTAATTCAATTTTGTGTTGCAGTTTTTCGCCATCATCGATCGATTCAACCAGTCACAAGCGCAGATTGGGTTCACGATTCGAATGGCTAATTATTTCTCTTATATAGAAACAACCTTCCCTAGCGATCACTGCGAACGACTCCAGCTATACGATAAGCAGCGGAAAGGACTATTTGCTTTCACCCAGTTTGCAGACAACTCTTTATACATTGCCAGCGAAGTGAGCGTGCAAGAGCACGTTATTCGGAATTTTTATGGTCAAAGGCAAACCCTTGTCTACCTCAACACATTAATTTGCATGCATTTCCATCAAACACACACACACAGCGACCGGTTTTATGTTGTTTGCACTCATCAGGTAGGGACGGTGAGATCAGGATCGGCATGCGCTTGAAACAGTGGAGGAAAGGTAAACATGTGACGCTTGTATGCCACTGTTATATAAGGGTGTTACGACCAACATTTTCAATCGCATGTGTCCAAACACACGTTTAATGAGGTTAAACCCATAACCGTGAAACAATGTTCTCGTTAAGTCCGACCCTTGGCGAATTTATTGGCTTCTGAACTGTAAATTTTTAAATGTACTGAAACGATCTGAGTAAAATGAACAAAACGTGAAGTTTGTTTGCAAGGTATTTGAAAAATATTCGAGACGGATTGGGAGTACATAATTATCAAAATAAATTTTGCAATGAATCGGTTATAGTATGTTTCTGGTAACGTTTCGCTTCTGAACACAGAAGCGTCGTCAGACCAAGGGTGTCGTTACGAACACTGTTCAGGTTAAATGGCATATTCGTGACTAATCCCGAGTTCTCTAAGCTTGACAGGGGAGATCAGGGTAATTGATCACACCTCCTAATTGCTGTGTTCATCCCTAATTGTTTATTTAGTGTACATGTGTGAATAGCGTCTGTTGACACACTGATTACGTAATCATTAGGTGCCTTGTTTGTTAATTTTTATCAGCTGCAGAACCGTAGGCCAAATTGTTGAAATATTCGCCCCATCGACCTTGTTCACCGCATCTGCCAGGGCCTTTGTTATTTTAAAAGCCTCGGCGTGAAGTCTTTCCCTATAAGATTTCACACACCGTCTTAACACTTCCACGTTATCAAGACCCTCGCTTTGTCCAATGTCTAGCACGTGTTCAGCAAGGGCAGAATCCCGAATCAGTGATTGATATTCACTGGGATTGCGGGGTTACTTTCCCACTCTTTTCCTGTGTTCGTTTACCATAGTGCAGAGCTCTCTAGACGTTTGTCCAATAAAAACACCAGTGCAACCCTTGCATTTGATTTTGTAGATGCAGTTCGTTGCACAAACTAGAGGAGTCTTATCTTTGAGATGCATTAATACGGAGCGGAGAGTTTTACCTCTATTATATGTTACTCGAATCAGTGAAGAAACTTCTGTGTTCAGAAGCGAAACGTTACCAAAAACTTGCTAACACGATTCATTGCAAACTTGCTATTCGTGCAGTTTTTTTTTATTTTCTAAAGAAGTGTATACTTTGAAGACTTGAGACAAGACCCTCCCTGCTGACATAATATAATGTCGTTTCTAAATAAATGAATAAACATCCCAATATGGGACAAGCTGTTTCCGACTTCTTTGTTAAAGTTTACTAAGGGGTAGACCGTGTCAACTTTGATCTTTTCCTGAGAAAGGACCAGCGTGTTTCGGAAAAAATCTATCAGAAGAAACGTGTTTACTGATGTGTATGATTTTAGCAAACTAATTACCAACAACATCCAGAGGGAAGATTACACTATAATTGTTGCAGTAGTATCCATCATTCTTATTCTTCATTTGCCGGATAATCTTTGTATTGCACTTCTCCTTGGAGACAAACATGATTCCAGCACTGAAGAAGCCATCGAAGAAATGACTATGTTATTGTTGTTTCACAGTATTTGATGACGTCAATTGGGAGTCAATCATTTTGTTTGCATTAATATAAAAGATCAAACAGATGTTACGACAAAACACAAAGTTAAGTTAGAAACACTCACATTTCGAATCAAGCAATAACATCTGCACTTATTTAAGCGTGAAACTTAATAATATTCTAGAAAATAGTTGGAAAAACACATATTACATTTGCGAACCTAAGTGCTGTTGAAATGGACTCTAAATTGTATTCAATGTTAATCGTGCATCAGCAGCTCGATAATACCACAAGCCTCAGTTAACCTAATCTTTCAGCGTCTCTAATTAACGACCACGAATACATATTTCATTTTTTGTATAACATACATTGGCGGTATTCTTGTGATATTTGCGAATTTACAATCGCGTCAATTCCCAATGTGCATCAAGTTATCTGAGTTTCCTTAGTTAATTAAGTCACGTTAACCTAGGGTAAAATACCCCGTTTTTTCTGATTTATACATACATGTTGAAGATAAATATCTTTAACTTTTCCGTCTATTAGGCGCAGCGAAATCTTGTCTGATTAGGAATCAATTTTGCACAAACCGGTGAATAATTAGTGTCCGAGATTGCAAATTCATATGATCTTGGAAGGAACAAGATTCTCATATTAATTGGCCTGACAAGTATAAAATCACTAATGCAAATGATTAGAATGATGATGTTTCCCAGAGAATTTATAATGTTAAATTGTTCGGAAAAAAAGAGATAGTGACGCAAAGACTGGGCCCTGTTCATAGTTAAAAAAGATGTTGCACGTTATCGTTTCTTTCTATTAATTCCGAAATTCTCTAGAAATTTTGGACACGAATCTTGAACTGCAACAAAAATATGACATTGAAATCACCCAATATCTCAATTTCGTTTTTTATTGGCACGTTGATAAAAAACGTCGGCCATTTTAATGGGACCATTCATGCTTGTGAGATATAGAATCCGAATAAGTTTGCGTACGCTGTTGATTTGTTCTGTTGCTTTTATTAGGATCTTTCGCGAGATAACACATTCAAAACCACTACAAGCACAGCAGAGTAGCTTCAGTATATTTTTAGTAATAAAAGATTCTCTTACGCCTCTGATGTTCGTCATCCTAAACTCCAGTGTGCATGGACGAAATTTCTAGGTTCTCAGTTTCTGAGCCGACCTTTCGCATATCCATTTTCCATGTTCCATATACATGTCTTATTCTTATTATTATTATTATTGTTAATATTACTATTATTATTAATATTATTATTATTATTATTATTATTTTTATTATTATTATTATTATTATTATTATTATTATTATTATTATTATTAACATTATTAATATTAATATTGTTATTATTTTCTCCTTATAAACAGTCAGCAAGCATCTGCTGAGCATGGTTTTAAGCCAAGACAATCATGCGCATCCTTTCTCTTCACTGCTCGCGAGCACTGGTGTGCTAAACTTGATCTGGTTCACCCTGTCGTCACTGCCTCCATTGACTTCATAAAGGCTTTTGACCGTGTTCCATTTCAACTTGAATCTTGAATCTTGAAACTTCCATTGCTGGAGCAACGTGCTCGTGGTGTCAAGGGACCTGTTCTAACTTGGATTGAGGACTTCCTTTTTGACCGTTATACACAACTTTTGAATTATCATACTCTTCATTTCAGTATGTGCACATCTACAGAAAAATTTAAAAGGCTTGTGGGAAATATTACCGTTCAGTCAATATCCCAAATTCTCAAGATAACCTTTTCTCTAGACATTCTATACTCTCATGTAATCCCAGGTTTCTAATTTCACATCTTTCTGCGCATATTAGTATATCATGAGGTCTGATAGTATTCTCTGGATAACTCTCCATTCAAGTGTCAGGTTACCGGACCCTAAAATTGCTTTTACCCCAATTAATCTCAACATTGCCTTCGATGACATTTTCTATACACTATTATGTATATTCATTCATTCATTCATTCAGTCCTCTCCGTGCTTGGTGGCACATGAGGCGAAGACAACTTCACGCCAGTGGTTCCGGTCTGTCGCTGCTTCCTTTGCCGTCTGCACCGTGAATCCTTGTGTATGTAGTTCGCGTTCCAACGTTCTGCGCGAAGTTTCCTTGGGCCGTCCCCTTTTTCGTTTACCTTGCGGATGCCAGTGCATGGCTACCTTCGTATGCGAACTGGGATCCATCCTGCAGACATGAACGAACCACGGATCTGTTGTCATCGTTTCCGTAGCAATGTAGGTGTTACGGGATAGGGTTGCTAGCCCTAAGCCCAACCCTCCTCCTTTCTCAGACGGGCTTGGGACCGTACTTGTATATAACTGTCTTTTATTTCATAGGAGGCCTAGAAATGTCACATTTTTATCCAAATGTGGAAATTATTACAATCTACGAAAAAATGTAAAACAAAAATGAGAAACATTATGTCTTCAATGCACATTCTTATTTTTAATGATGTACTATATAACTTTGATTACCTCTCACCGTGCTGATGTAGTGAATATCCTTCATTCTATTCCATTTTCTTCGAATAACGCAACATCACTGAAAATGGCTCGAAATCTATCCGCCCGAGATTCGTTTCGTATGCGATTCACTCTCCGTCAGATAACGAACAAATTTTGGGTTGTTTCATTGACAAGTCTTCCAAAGATTTCGGATCATACAACGTACCCTATTCCCATGATATTTACCACCCCCTATATCATCCCTCACTTTTTCTTAGATTTCCTTATTCCGATGGATTTATGTTTCCTTTTCAATCTTGCCAACCAAACCTTTCGTAAAAACGTGAATTTATGCATATATAATTTATTGATCAATTTTTATGACATCGTCCTATCAATTCGCTTAAATTTTTCCATAATTACATTACATTTCTGTTCTCCATTTTTTCTTGCATGCTTGATATTCGTAAATCTTGACATAATTTACATGAAATTTCATTGTTATTTCAATAACAATATATATTCTCGGACATCCAAGGCATGCAATACATGATCGGTTAATCAACATTTGAACAGCAAAAGAAAATAGAACAGTGTAAAAGACCAAATTGTGCGGCATTTTCAAACATTCATTGCGTTCAATAATTGGAACGAATATACAGTAGTTTCGAAAAAAAATTTCATAATGTCTAATAACACAAACGTTTCATTTAATTTTTGTCAAGATTTACGAATGGCAAGGATTCGAATAAAATGGAGAACAGAAATGTAAGGTATTTATGCAAAAAGTTGTGCGATTTGTAATGTACTTGTCATAAAAATTGTAAAATAAATTATGTTATGCATCAATTAACGTTTCAACGCAGAGGTTGGTTCGAAAAATTTAGAAGGGAACATAAATTTATCTGAATAATAAAATCTAATAAATTGTGGGGGATGAAAGAGGGTGTGATATAAATAGCATAGGATTATGGTACGTTGTAAACCAATACTCTTGAAGAATTGTCGACGAATCGAACTAAAATTAGTTCACCAGCCGGATTTTCGTTATCTGCAGGAGAGTGAATCGCATACGGAACAAATCTCAGGCGGATAGATTTTGAGCCAGTTCTAGTGATTGTTCGGTATTCGAAGACACTGGAATAGAATGAAGGATATTCACCTCACCAGCATGGTGGGAGGTCATCAAAGTAAATTTACATCATTTAAAAAATAAGAATGTACATTAAAAACATAATGTATTTCAAAGTAATGTGTTGCTCACATCCTCATCCCTTACACACCACTACTTGTTTCTGGCTGTTTGCCGTCGTCAGATGGAGACAGTAAAATCAGGGTCAGTAGGCCTTGAAACAGTGATAAAGTGGTAAACAAAGTTATGCTTGTATGCCACTGTTATTTAGGGTTCGGTGTCTGAACATCGTAGTTCGTTGTACGAAACCTATATAACAGTGGCATGCAAGCATAACTCTGTTTAATATTTTCAGTTTTCACGTTTTTTTTTATTTTTCGGTAAATTTTATTATTTTCCACGTTTGGATAAAAATGTGACATTTCTAGGTCTCATACGAAATAAAAGATAGTTATATACATAATGGTGTATACCAAATTTCATGAAAGGCAATGTTGACAAATAGACAAATGTGATGCAGGTCCCCACCTTTGACGAGACATGCATAGACCCTAGCTTACCTGACCCAACAGCAGCTTTCTAAATAGATAATCATTAAAAAATGTTTGTAGGTGTTCAGAATTTTTCAGCGAAATTTATTTATGATAGAAACCTGTATTGAAACATTAAGTATTGCTATGTTTAAACCGAGAGGTGGGTATTATAGGCCCAGAGAGATACAATAAGTATAGGAACATATAATATCAATCCCAGGTTTTGATGCAACATACATAGACCCTGGGTAACCTCACACTCAATAATACCATGTATTTCGGACATTGCAAACTGTTTTATGCGTGTGCTAATTTGAAAATACTTACAATTAGACATTAAAAATTTTTTCGTACGTACTCTATATTCATTTCCATTATTGAACGGATAAATATTCAAAAACATTTAACGGTGTCAAATCGCAATAATCAAGTATCAGAAGAGAGTAACCTCTCAAATTTGAAAGTTAGCATAGCTAGGCTCAGATGTGTATATCTGACGCTTGCAGATTGACGCCAGTTGGGTCCATACGGGTGCTTGCACTATGAGGTGGAATGACACTCACGTTCGCTCCTGTGTCAATCAGGAAACTGGCTGGACTGCTCTATTCTCGCTTAGGTTGACTGGCGTTGAAGAAGGAACATGGCTGCACACAGTGCGTAGCGTTAGTATCAAACTGTTTATGGTACTTGCAGAACCCTGTGTGAACAGCCTGTCGCGGAGCAGTTCCATCATTGTTTCGTGGAGGACGTTTTTGCCGCTGAGGGATACGCTTTTGATACGTCTTCTGTATTGAAAGTGTAAGAGGATCGATTGCGTCCTTCAAACGAGCAAAACGTGGGTCCATTGGCGCTTGTGGTGTGTCCGCGCTCACCACATGCACTATAGCATTTCTTGTTTGACACTTGTATACCTTGTCGGCGGAGAGTGTTAATTTCTTCAGGCGTGCGTCGGTGTCCTTACGGATAGGACGAACCTGGTGCTAGCAGGTAGGCACTTGATCCATAAATGCTTCAGCACAGAATCACTGACATTGTTGCCGCCTGCGAGCGTGTGCATATGCCTCGAATGTTGCGAAGGTTTCCGATCGCCCAACTCCGTTTCTTAGAAGCATTGTTGCATGCGCGCTTCGTTGGACGAACCGGAGCGTTCTAAAATCGCATCTTTCCATTTTTCGTAGGGAATTTCTACTGGTTCCGCCTCCAGAACGTCGATTAATCCGGTTGCGACCTCCGTAGAAAATTTAGCGGTAACCTTAGCGAGCTTTATATCCTGTGATTTGATACGATATCTCTTAAACTGAGCTGCGACCAAAACAAACCACACTTTCGGGTTTGACATCCCGAAAAGGGGCAATTTGGCATTAGATTTGATAGCGTCGTCGTCGTCGTAAGACATAATGAGTACAAATGGAGCGAGAATCAAAGAAGGGCTCACCAGGTTGTAGCGGATAAGTCGAGCTTCATGTAAGTAAGAATTGTTTACAGTGTTGTGAATTATTCGAAATGTGTGAAATTATATATAAATATATATAATTATATTTATGTAAGATAAGATAACAGAGAATCAACAACAGAGTTAAGTAATCCTTGTGTGGTCCACTCAGATTATTGCTAACATTATATTTGACCAGTTTTATTTCTTCACTGGGATAATAAAACAAGCAGGGAATAACAGAAAAGATAAGAGATGTGCTCGGTCAGTAATCTGAAAACAAGTAAATAGTGGTTCGCCACCACGTAATTTATCAGTCGTTCACGCTGTAAAGAGCGCAAGTGTGTGTTCAGTTGATTTAAACAAAACGACACACGGCATCATGATGTGAAACGTTTATGAAAATAACTTACTTTAAAAATTATTAAGGGATTATTTCAAATGGGAATAATTCCCACAAGACCCCTGGTGGAGTACGTCTATTCGCAAGGCTATTAGATGTCGTGACCGTAGCTGGAGCGCTTACAAATTCTCTGTAGCTCACAGAGCTAGACTGCAGTACATATAGACCATACATTCAGCTGTTGTGCTGCAAAGGAAAGCTAAAAAAGGACTTCGAATCCAGATTTGCGAAAAATCAAAGATTAACTTCAAAGCTTTTCATCGTTGTGTTCAGTCCAAGCGATCTTTACGAGAAGAAATAGTTACATTATTGCTGAATGATGGCAACAAGGCTTTAACGGTACAGGAAAAAGCCGATACGTTGCATTCATTATTCTGTAGTACTTATCGGTGCGATTCAGATAACTGTATAGAAACTTACGAGTGCAGAGCACCCCTCTTTAGCTCGGTGGATGTTAATCAGGAAATGGTTCCCACAGTACGGTCGCAGCTGGATAAAACTAAGTCAGCTGGCCCCAACGTTATACATCCGGCTATTTTTCAACCGCTCGCAAATATAGTTAGCATTGCAATCAGAAATATTTTTGATGCTACCTTACTCCAAGGTATACTATGGGATAATTGGAAACGGGCGGCGGTAATAGCCATATGCAAAAGGCTCCCATTTAGGATGTCCGCAACTACAGGCCAGTATGCCTGACAAGAATTCTTTGCAAGTGCTTTGAAAAAATAATTCGGCACCAGGTACGTAAACATTTGATAGCTAATTCATTACTATCTGATGCCCAGCATGGATTCTGGGAAGGAAGATCCTGCTTATCCTGCTAATCTTCTGAGTTTGGTTGATGAATTGACATTACGCCTCGATAAAGAGAGAGTTGTCGAAGTATGCAATCTTGCTTTCAAAAGGGCGTTTAACTAAGTGAACCATAGGTATCTTCTGCACAAAATAATTATATGTGCCGTCACAGGTGAACTACATCGATGGTTAGACAGCTACCTAACTAATCGCACCAATTATGTAAGAATTGCAAGGGTGTGCTCGGAGGAAACACTGATCGAATAGACAGAGCCCTGGAAATTGCCACTAAACTTAGGGAAGAGCTGTGTTCTGGCAACTGATTCAGCAACAACCCAACGAGAAGTTAGCCAACGATCTATCAGAATAGTTGCTGCTCAAAAAGTGAACGATCTCGGTAATACTATAACTGGCGATTTTAAGTGGGCTACTCAATGTGCCGAAGCTGCAATCAAGGCTCGCA
Organism: Atriophallophorus winterbourni; assembly: GCA_013407085.1. NCBI lineage: Eukaryota > Metazoa > Platyhelminthes > Trematoda > Plagiorchiida > Microphallidae > Atriophallophorus > Atriophallophorus winterbourni. The sequence continues at coordinate 19,943 of JACCGJ010006938.1, read as the reverse complement.
GAGAATTATTCAGACTTCGCTCAGCATTATCTTGCCAAAAACCTTCAATCTTTATTCCTTCATACAAAGTAGTTGTATGAATCCGCGTTAATGTCTTGAAAATTACTCTTTCGGTCCAGCAAGATCGAACGAACTGGAGAAATTTGTTTTTCACCCTACACTCGTGTTCCTTATCAAGTTTTTTGTGTCATAATTTTTCCGTGATATTTTTTTGTTTGTTCTTTAAATTAAAAATAACATTTAAACTGAATGTTAAATCTGTTAGAGTTTTCTTTCCTGAACATTGTTCCTTTGTTTAACTGCACTTGAGCTCCCGCCTATTTTTATTTGTCCGTTACCCGTGTTCACTGTTATTGGAAAACGGTAATTTGGTTGCTTTGAACTGAGCTGTTTGACTTCCTTTTTATGAACGCGTTGAGTTTGCATTGAAACATGTATTCGATTAACGTTGAGGTTTGTTATATTTTGCTTTTTAGTCGTCTTTGTCAATATAGTACAGCGTAAATTGACTTATTGTTCTGATTTGGGATCGATTCGTAAACGCTCGTCATTACCGGTATAAGAATCTTGTGGCTTGTAGCAGGCAAATAGTTCCCGTGACAGAAACTTTTCCCCAGTGACGATTTGGTCGCTACAGTACTCAACGTTGGAATTCGACTTGGACCGTATTTGTCTCAATTGGAGAAAATACAGTACTCAACGTTGAAATTCGATTTGGACCGTATTTGTCTTCATTGGAGAAAATACAGTACTCAACGTTGAAATTTGATTTGGACCGTATTTGTCTCAATTAGAGAAAATACAGAACTCAACGTCAAATTTGTGGACGCATTACAGTACTCAACGTCGAATTCGCTGACTTTAATAGGCCTGTTACTCGCAGTTTTGCGGAAAAGATCAAATCTTCCCAACAGTTGGTCGATAATGGAACGGAAGACACCGCAGGTTAGCGCATTCATTGTTCTGTTGAGGGATCTCGAGATAGCTTAAGGGGTTTAACGATAGATTCAAATATCCTTGTTCGTAATACTAAAATGCGCCTTGAACTCCTCAAACGGTCGCAGGAATCAATCGAAATGCGGCACAAACTGAAAGTTTTAGAGGCGGCACAGGAGGTTAAATGTCTGAGATTGCTGCTTCTGCATCCGATGACGCAGATTCACACTTGTAAGATATTGATATTAATCAAAAGGTTGCACGTTATCTTGTGCATTGTGAACACCAAAAGAAAGAAGTAGCTGACTACTCTCGTTCGGAGGAAGAAGATTGTGTTGGTAATGAAGAAGATAGAATTAATATCTTTTGATGGTTTAGCTAGCACACACGGGGAATTTTGTCGTCAGTTCGAGACCCATGTGAAGTCTAGAACTCGTGATGACGAACAGAGGTTCCTATGTTTGCTAAATTATTGCCGAGGTATAGCAAAAGAAGCTATTGAAGTGTGTGTCATGCTGCCAACTGAACGTGCGTGTGAGCGGGCAAGATCAATCCTGAACGACTTTTTTGGGCAACCGCATACAATAGGAAGGCCTGTCAGCCTCGTCAATTGTCGAGAAATTGTTTCTATTGGTTAATTGTTGAAGGATATTGCCCTTTGTGTTGCCGATGGTGATCAGGAAGCTGAGTTACCTGATACTGAATTAGCTCAGTCGGATTTTGTGACTGAATTTACCGACACTAATTCGGATGAGATGGAGAGCAAGCCTGACTCACCTGACACCAAATCAGCCTTAATGAAAAGTAGGCCTGGTTCACATGACACTAAATCAGCTTTAATTGGGGCGACGTATGGTCAGCATGACAATCCGTCTGATTAGCGTAAACCATTCGGTTGTAGACTTAATGAACCATTCATGTTTGGTAACCTGGATACAACATTTTGTAATTTAGACTTGTTTAGATGGCGCAAAATGTCGCTGTTGGAGGATGCAATACATAAGGCTAGTTCGTGTAGGATATCGTGCATGAGCTTATTCTGGGGCGCTGGCAGAACCGGATGACGTGGTGGGTCTTTGTCTAGCAAACATTTTTCCCATAAAATGCCACAGGTGTCCAGTGATGGTGATGAGACGTGGCGTGTGTGAATCGCCACTTAATAAAGTCATTTGCTTTATTCTACTCTACTAGAGTTATTTAATCGATATATTTGCCCTTTTTTTGTAGATCGTGTTCCACAAAACATATGTTCATTTTTTGAGAAATAATGTTTCAATCGGTATTCTAATCCTATTCTAAAAATTTTCAACTTGCCAGTCGTCAGTGGTGTCAGTAAGTCACATAGAAGTTTTGTGTGAACAAATTTTTTTTTCGAGCTGACAACGCTCGAATAATGCATGCGACAGACAAATTTACAAGCTTGAACAAAAAGTGCTCATTAAGATATCAATCTGTTGGTAGCTGAACATTCCACTAAAATTCACGGAAAGAAAATTTCCGGATAATTACAAATGAAAAAAATCTGTTTCGACATATCTAATAAGGCATTATAGTAGTTGTTATATGCGGCAATGCCGAAGCTGGTAAGAAACATAAAATGATTGTCCGCCTCTTTCAAAATTCAGCCTTGAATATCTTATAAATTGATTGCGCAGTAATAAAGGTTTCACCAGATTATCCTCTTTCGAAGTTTCGATCAGCGTGATCACATCAATTTCAACTGATGTGAGTGATAAAACTGATGCATTTAGAATAGGTGCAAACGGAATCTGAAAAAAAATCGAACATCCTTATAAAAATCTATTTGCAATATCATGTGTTAACCACCAAACTTAAGCTGCATTTGCCAACTGGAAGAAAATATTTATGGTATGGAATCCGCTCAATGACCGTTTATTTAGCTAATGTCTACCTTGGCTAACATATAGAACTGGATAATTTACTTCGCTAACCCTGCCAAAACGAATAAATTTATTTTTTTAAACAGAAAATTTGAGTGAGTAAAATATTCGTATTTCTGTTTTATTTTAAATTCACCAAATGTGAATTCTTAACATTTTAAATACCATCAAAAACTTTGCTAATCGAAACCGTTTCTAATGCAGTAAGTCAACCGAGTGAGTTGAAACCAACTTTTAAATTGATGATCTCAAATATATATGAACATATTGTTGTTTTGATCTCTCGCTCGATGCCCAAAATGGACGTACATCACAAGTGCACTGCAATCTCATATTCAATCGAGTTTTAAATATGTGAATTTTCCCATGTTTGAAGAACAATGAATTTTGGATAACTAAAACTGTCGATAATGGTATTCATACGATTTCGGCGTAATCTACGTTCAGACACAATCTACGAAGCATTCGCCACATCGAAATAATTAGTCATTTTATAAGCTGAGAACCATGAAAACATCATGCGCCTGTGATGTTCATACATGGTTGCAAAGAAAATTGCTGCGGCGTTGAAAATCTTTGCACCACACCTATCAGCTTAGTACGCAAATTCTCGTCTGGTCCACTGCAGATAAACATCTTGGTGTCTGGGTGTCGGTTGAACTGAAGCATGGCCATCATTGCCGGATAGTGTACAATAAAGCCTACCGTATCTTGAGCATCTTAAGAATAAAATTCACGATTTTTACGCAAGAAACCTAACCCGGATTTGTTATTACTTACGTACGTCCTGTTATGAAATATTACCTGAGGAAGGATATCGAACTGTTTGAGAGGATATATTATCGTGTGACAGCTTTAGTCTCACGTTACAGAAATTTGCCTTTTAAAGAACGGATGCTAGAACTAAATCTTCACGATTTTACTCAAAGAGGGATACGGAATGACCTTTTGTTGGCATTCAATATATTGCATACTGAAAACCATACCCTTTAATACATGCTAAAACCCAATTGTCTTACTCAAACGCGAATGCATTAAGAGGCCTAAAACTCTGGTGTAGGGCGTCAGTTACACGCCGGCGGCGTGATATTTGTTCAGCTGCCAAGAGCCGTATTCGCTCCAACCTAGCTTGCAGATGACATTATATACAATGATTTAAATGTGAGAGGTCAAGAGCAAATTCTTCCGAACTGAAGGTGTCAATGTCAAGAGCTTTCACATATCTTTTGCAATCTTCTTCGTACCGCAAGTGCGGTCTGCCTTATGGTCAAATTCGAATGTGCAACTCACCATAGAGTAGATTTTTCGGAATACTACTATTTTATATTCTGTATTCATGACCAGGCCACTGCGGCGGCGCTTTCGTAATAGGGTGAACATGCTATGTTGATCAGCTTTTGTAAGCACTTCATCATTAGTCAAACTATCCATCTACGCTATTTTCAAAATAAGACGGATGCTTCGTAAATGAAAATCATTCAGCTTCCCTTCGTGTCTTGTGTGCGTGGTCTAGGTTTCACTGCCGTACAGTGAAGCATTAAGTACGCACGCGTTGTATGATATCATCTCTGTCTGTACGGTCAACGAGCGCTTACCCCAAACACGAGAGTTCAACCGGTAATCAATGACAGATGATCTGCCAATCCGCTCATTAATCTCTGTGTCAAGCGAGAGGTGTTACGCAATGGTTGAACAAATAACTGTAAAATGATCTACTGGTTCAAGATGACAGTTTCCAACAGTGATGATTTGAGGCGATACCATCCCTTCTCTGATACTTTGGTGTTGCACATGCAGATTGGAAGCCCAAACAGTGCATTAGCGACTAAAGGATCTCTTGGGAGTGAGCAATAATGCATGCATCGTCGGCAAACAGCATTTTCCTGATTAGCACTTTCAGTGTCTTGGTATACGCCCTCAACCTGCTCAAGTTTGAAGGCTTGCCTACACTTCGCGTGCGTCGGTAAATGGTTTCTGTCCTCGTCCTAAAATTGTGCTTCAGAACCGGAGCGAAAAAAATGCCGAACAACGTGCGAGCAAGAGCACACCCTTTTTCGAAGCCTCGCCGAATTTCAAAAGCTTCTGACCTCAAAGCATCAAAATGGACTGAGCCCTTCATGCCTGAGTTTACAAGATACCGAGATTAGGCAGTCTCAGGGGCAGCCTATTAGAACAAGTATTTTTAAGAACCCCCCCCCTGTTCTCGAAGTCGAAAGCCTTTGTTAAATCAATATAAACAGCGTATAATAGCTTGCGCTGTTCCCGACACTTGAAGTTGTCTCAGGGAGATGATCATGTCAACGGTTGATCTGCCCTTGCGTAAGCCACATTGAGATATTGAGTCAATTCTATGAGCTATAAGTTGTAGCCAATTCTGTACGACTTTGGCAAACAATTTGCCCGCAACAATCATATGGGATATTTCTCTGTAATTGTAGCAGTCGTCACTATCACCCACATTGTATTATAGCGTGATAATCTTTGTGTATCGTATCTCTTGTGGGTCACAATCTTCATGTCAGCACTGGAGAAGCAAATAGAAAAGAGGCTGTAATAATGCTGCTTTACATCATTCTATGAGATCAGTTGGAATTTCGTCGTCACCATGGGCCTACACGTTCGCTGAGCGGTCGGATGCCCTATTGAGCTCATCAAGATTAGGGGTAATATCTAGACAATAACGAATTTATTCGTTAGGATATATGTTCGGTTAAGTTGCTCAATCAAGTAATATGACGGGATGTGAGGTGAAATTACTGAGCTAAAATAAATCCAGTTTGTACCTTAAAATCTATCCACTGGATGATGGTACAACGTCTCAAGTTGAAGAGTTCTGTGAGAAACAAAAGCGTTACTATAAGAAGAATAGACGACAGTTCCGTTAGGAATGCCGGCGTTTCATTGCGTGTTACATTTGGCCTTGCCGGAGACAACGTAGATGCATCTGAGAATGCATCTTTGAGATATTTATTTTGTAAATGAGAATAGGTTCCGATCGAACAAGTCTGCAAGCCAGCGTATCAAAATTAAGATGCACCAGACGACGCTCATATGGAAGGTCGCGATGATAGCACACTATTTCAGCTGGATTCTGATGAATTCTCTCGAGCATCTTGATGTTTGTAGCCATGGTGCCCAAGCTTGCACCAGGTTAATATTCGTATTTATGAGCAGGATGAATGTTTCACGGGGATAAACATCCAAGAATATACAGATGTATTATTGGCATGCCGCTATCTTGGTTGTAAAGGGCTTCGCGCTCCATGTTGAACTGCAGACTGCTACTAATGTAAACAACGAGGTCCTCTCAATATGTCGTCCATCCCAGTTGTTTCTATCCAATGTTGTCGGAGAATTGGAATTTTTTCACCTATTTGCTGCTTCTTGCACATTTGAATGGCAGCTTGTTTCTTTCTGACCAACTGCTCAATATATCGAAAGCTCTTTGTAAGATCTAACGGTATACGCTTGACTTGATTCGCATCCGAGGTTTAGTTTCCTTCGTCAAAAGAACCATTTTGGCTGTGAAAATTTTTTGAAAGACCATAGAATGCTCTACGTGATCGAACAGACTTGATATGTCCAAGTAACGAGCATGCAAGCAACTACTCTCATCACAATGCCTGCGTCCAGTCGTTCATTTTCTTCAGTCGGTTAGTCAAGCAAAGATGTGACAACCGAAATCTATTATGCTCTCTGGACAACATGTTTTGGGTTTTGAGATGAGTCACAATTTTTCCAAACAATTCGCTCCCTATGTTTTGAGATTATTGGAACGAGTGTAACATGACTGTGATTTTGTAGGGCCAGAACGACTGCCATCTTTGTGTATAAGCGTTATGTCTCCTCCGTTCCAGTCATTCGGTAGAATACCCTCCCTCAAACAATGATTGCATAAATCCCAGTTTGTTTACACAATTGACATTCAGATTGCTAGTGTGAATCCGTCAGCTCCCAGGAGTTGTTGATATTTAATCTGCGAAGGTGGTACACCACTATTTCATAATTGAAACATTTATCGCTCATTGTCTTTGGCACAAACGGTGATAATTTTGAATATTCTGAACATGCGAAACACCCTTCGATGCCAAGTTCGGTAACGAGGCTTTCGAAATTGCATCTTCATCCCCTGGGTGTTAACTTTGAACAATTAACCATTCTCAGGGTCGTGGTTTATTAACGATGAGATTGAACAGAATTTTACTTCAGAAGTCTTAGGCTTTAAGAGTGGTTGTATTGAATTCATCATTTGTGCAAACGTTTCTTCCAGCTACGAAAATCTACTCTATATTGTATCATGCTTTTTCTCAGTCAGATGTATACTATAGACTACCATATTAAATCGCGATTTCAAAATATTATTTAATGTTAGAAATATATGTCAGGAATCTCTTATCAATTTTATTATTCGTTTTACTCAATGTTTCGAATTCCAGAGCCACAAGCTCCAACCACACAACAACCTCAACCTCAACCTCCACCATCGCCACCACAAACGTATCATGGTCAATTTTCAAGATCTTCACGAGGACCTCGTGAGTTTTCTACTTATTTCTTATCAACACACATTTCAATGAAGCAAGTTTCAACTTAATTTGATTTAAGGTACATATTCGAATGTTTCTGCATTTCCTGCAATCCATGTTTATTGTATAATATTGTTAATGCGTTTGAAATATTAGTGTATTTTGTTTCGAATTACCTTTCATGGTATTGCAGAATCTTAATACCTTAGATTTATTTTTACCGCGAGTGCGGTCTACTTAAGATTATACTTTTGAATTTCACTTACAAATAGAGTATATATTCTGGAATACGACCACTTAACAATTTTTGTTGTTGTTTCATTTTAATTCCAAATAAAACAACCAAATAAATTGAAGCTCGCCGAAATTCACTGAATTAAGAATATTAGTTTTCACCCCTCATATTTCAGACCGCCGACGATCGAGGTATTATGACTACGACGATTCGGAGGCGAATAATGAATAACACGATTTCGAAGGTGAACCTGAAGATGACTATGAATATGAGGACACAGGAAACAACCATGACGACAGGGATGATTACAGAAATTAATTGTAGCGAAGCAAGTGAACCCTCATATTTTGCGCATAGCAAATTGAACAAAGGCCTATTTCAATACCAATTTCAATAGTATCCAATTTTCTTGGTGTTTGTGAAATGTGTTGATCAATGTGGCAATTCCAATCAATTTGTTGAGAATATTTCACTTTAGATCCGATTTGGGACCTGGTTCGGAAATATAATTTAAGTGAACATCATACCAGGAAGAATATCGTATCTTATTTTTAGATCAATCGAACCACAGCTCCTTTTAAACTTTTTGTTTCGTGATGGAATGAGATACGTTAATATTTAGTGAATTAAGATTAATCGCCTGGAATCATATTCAAAACTGGTGCGATTATTTTTATTATGAGAATAATGTACTGAAGTAAAATTTGTATACAACTATAGAAAATTCTAGAGATTTATTAAAGATGAAAGCAGCTCTAAAAATCCGACAGGTTTATTCATATGATTTTTCATTGCATCCAAATATATGTGTATAACGCATTTGTTATAAAAAGAGCTCTGATTATTCGTGGACATAATCATGATTGCAAAGGATACACGCATCTGACATTTTAAGAAGTTCACCTATAACATTTGTAGTTAAAATTATTTGTGTATGGACGAATACAACGTTTGTTGACAATCTCAAAATTAGAACGCAATTCATGCTTTCTACACATGATGAGTGAATGTGACACGCAAGTGGTCTTAAATAGTGTTTTGTAATAGCCAATTCTTCAACTTCCGCTAATTTGTTTCGACCCGTGGATTCCGATAAATTTTTGTGTGGTTGTGGGAAACGTGTCAAACAGAAACTTGAATAATGAACTTGGATTTTGATCCATCAAAATGGTATTATGTATTTCTAATCAATTCACAATTTATTCAATATATATATATATATATATATATATATATATATATATCGCGGAACGCCGCTCGTGACATCGACTCGCAAAGATAATAGTCAATCTACACCCAAACTGATGTAAAGGTTTTAAGTTATCCGGGAATTAATACAAACAATTACCAACATTACCGTATACGTGTAGCTTGTATACGAGTAAATTATAATTGATTGCGTCAAAAGCTTCAGAATTGTCAAGGTAGCTGCTTGAAAACATCCACTTGCATTTAAAACACTCGTCCAGTCGTCTACGCTTATCAACAAATATGTTTAACAAGAACGATTTATGTGATATCCGAGTTAAAAAACTGATAAAATCCGTTCTTTCCTGTACGTTGCACTATTTCAGAAGTTATCATTTTCAGCAGGAAAACATTTGATACCTAAGACAGCATTGTCACAGGCCTGTAATTTTTGACAACATGCTTTGTAAGAGGTTATATTTGTACAAGTTTCCAGTCTTTGGGAACCAAACCAGCTTGCATCACTTTATAAATATAGTAGATAGCGTTCCAGCGAGTTGCGTTGACCGCTTTTAAGCAAAATTAAAGTTAACTTGTCTTGTCCCGTTGTTTTATTTACATTAAATTTCCGTTAGTTCTGCTCTACCTCCGTCCGAGTGATCAATACTCCACTCAAAATCGGTCGGTCAAGTTGAACAATAGATTCCTAAACGGGCTCCGTCGACTATAAAATTCTGTTACTTGAACAGAGTTCTACTGAACGGATTCAGTCAAAGCAGACAAGGGTTTCATGTTTTTGTTATTGGTTCTTTCATTTTCGAATCGATATGAGCGATTCGGATTGAAGTGCATTTGAAAAACTCAATGCGATTGAAAAGCTTGATTGTCCTTAGGAATCAAGCGGATTACTCTGTTTTACAATCGTATAAATTTTGGTTGTAAACCGTCTGTATCCAGCCTTATTAAACTCTCATGATCCTGCCATTTGATTCATCCATGTATAAGTCTTGCTTCAAAATTTAAACTTATTATTGTTGATAATTTTTATTCAGAACGATTTTTTAATGTTTTTCCAATATCGACTTTCGTTGCTGTAATACAGAGTCAAGCGTTATCCGAATCGGAGAAATACAGCTGCGCGAAACTAGTGCATTGTAGATCAGCACACAGAACTAGGTAGTTCACTATTCTGAGGTATTTTTTCCAGTCATTGTTGCGCCTAACACTACAAGCGTATTCGAATTCGAAGACAACATGTTCGCTTCTCCCGTTTGTCGGTTTATATACAATATTCTCCAAAGCGGTAGAATCTTATGTATATATTTTTCCAAGGTAGACGGTCGGTTTGATCTTCAAATACGAATAAATCTCGCAACGTTGTTAAAATCAGGTGCTCAATCCGAAACGGTTCGAATTTGCTAATCATTTGTCTGTTGTGGATGATCACCTCTGGTTTGTCAGCTGGATAAGGTTGAAATTACCTATTATCAATGTTTTAGTATCGATCAGCGTGCATACAACCAATAAGTTTATTTTTTCGGTTGCGAGTTTTACTTGGATAATGACGGATCATTCCAATAAGATTCGTCTTCTTAAGTAAGAATCAGAAAGCGCCACCTTGTTTCGAGTATATAAAGAGTTTCATCTTTCATAATTTTACAGAAAAGCGACTGATTTTAGTAGAGTGCTACTCCTTCTCCATTAACTAAACGGTCGAGTCGGGATAAACAGATGTTGGGAATTGCGAATTCTTTGTCATAAAATGCTTCTTGAACCACATTTCTGTTGTGTCGATTATATCTGGTATCTTTTCATTAATAACCTCTGTAAGTTCGATCACTTAGTTGATATCGATGTTCGCGTTCGTATAAATGCATTTAAACATATTTTCTGGATTACTGACGGAATGTTAATTAAAATTATTCATTATTATTTATTTCTCTAGTAGTAATTAACACGTTTTGGATTTGAGCGTGGTTGTTACTAGTATATATTCGGTGGGTGTGTCCTTGATTGTTCATATTGCTAAAGTGGAAGAATTGGAAATTGTTTGTTGTTCTCGATTCGGATCTTCAACGATTTCGAATCGAGCGGCATTTGCGTTATTCGTGTCAGTCGAATCTTTCGTCGGTGTATGCATCTCAATGTTTGCATGGTTCACTGTGATCCTTTTAACTCGCTAAAAATCTCGTACAATGACGTTGTGATCAGTTAAAATAACCCCTTTCGGGTTTAGTCTTTTAGCCGAAACAGTGTTTAGAGGGGTCATTTTCAACGGATTTAGACCCGCGGCATTGTACATTGGAGACGGAAAATTTGACCGGAACGTCCTCGGAAATGTTCATTAATTTCTTCCATGTATCTCTGAAGCATTCGCTTGTGGCTGGCGCGATCGTGAGTAGAAGAATCGCCAAAGATTTCTTGAATCCCAAGTAAGACATGACTGCGGGAAAAATGGATTGCACGATCAGCGATTGTGTCTTTCCTCTCGAACTATGGTATATCGGAGTAGACACGGGATGGTGTTTCTTTGTCACTCGTAGCACGAATGCGTTTAGAAAAATTTTTTTCTAGATCTCTTACATTGTATACGGTTTGTCGTGATGTGGCGAATGACACTTTTTAGTATACCAATTCAATGAAGTGGGCTCAACATGATTTGTATTCATCATATTGCACAAGGCAAACCACACCTGAAGATTGTGCTGCATCTAAGGCACAAATAGTGAAGCATCGGATTCCGGCGTATTCGTATCTTTTACACTTTCTGTTGGTTTACCTGTGTCTGGAAATTTCGTCTCTTACAGTGTAGCCACATCGGCCTTCACAATTAATATCTCATTATTTAATACCAGCTAAGTTCCTTATGCCACTAATATTTGATACGTTGTCATGACAGTCAAAACGCAAGGGTCGTACGTTCCAGGTTTCCAGTTTTTGAGCCGATCTGTAATGGCCAATCATTTGATTTGATAGTGTGGACAAATTCAATACGCTTCTCGGTTGGTTCCCTATTGCCGGAACACCCAAAAAGGATAGCAGATCGTCCTGAGACGGCGTCTTATTAACAGGGTGTGCCCATCTTATCGAAACTGAATATCTTTTTTTACCGCCGCGCCACAGCTTTTATTCGGTGACTACGGATTTCCTTGTTATTACTCAGTGAAGCGGAATGGAGTGTCAAATTCATTGGTCATTAGACAATTGTGGAAATGTGTGCTTATCCACCAAAGCCTTCAGGTCTAAAGTGAAACATTTGGTAATGTTAAAATCATGTGCTATGATGAATTTAGTGTTTTAATGAGAAACCTTAGCTTTTATAGCAATGAGGTATAATAACTTTGGAGAAATATCTCCATGATAAAAACCATCATCGATTTTTCCAGCTAATCTGAAATATGCAATTCAATGCAACGATGTATGCTCAATGGTTAACATTCCAGCAGTGCAATATGTAAAAGTTATGAGATCAATATACACACATATGTATTGATCAAAATATGTGTACCTCACTTCCATTGTCCAGTAATATTTGTGCTGAGGAGTTCACGGTCTGAGGTTTTAAGTAATAATTGTGTGTGTGTATATGAGAATTACAAGCTAAATACACCATTGAATTCTGCCAAACGCAATATGGCACATTTTTGTCACTCATGAAAGCTGCACATCACATAGCATACACACAATTTCAACCGATAATTCCGAGAAGTGAATTGATTTTCTGAGTAAAATGGGGCAAGTGTCTGCGACAATATTCACCATCGTCCTTGCTATTTGTTCAATTATTTTGCTAGTGAGTTCTATCGTGAACTATTGCGAACTCCATTTTGATGCTTAAAATAAATATTAATATTCTCGAACTTTCTGACAAATTTAGCATCCGGCCCATTGTTTATTTAACATTTACTATTTGTCCAATGTTTTAGGAACTTGTAACCCCTAAAATAATTAACGAATGTGAAATGCACTACTTTACAATTACAAACAAGCTCGATTTTTATTGCAGTTTGAAACTCGAAACCAATTGATGTGAAATGGTGAATACATATAGGTGTAGATCGTCTCATAGCCATGTTCTTCATCAAAATGAAAGCAGCATCCAGTCTAGCGGAATTAACTAATTATAATTGTTGCAGGGTTTCAATACTCACGATGAATTCGAGTTATATCATGCTATTATATGAAAAATGTCTTCTTCAAATTATCAGAAACAGTATTTCTGACTCATTTATATAAAAATGCCATCACCATTTAAAGATGACAGATCTGAGGATCGTGATTGCTTTACTGTTGAATATAAATTCGATCACGAAATATGTTAATGATTACTCGTTTCTAAGTTACATACTGCTGTGTTGCGCATGCAGTACGCTATGCGTGCAATAATCGCCCCAAATTTCAATAACACGACACGAATTTTGCTCAAACTAATCAACATAGCTCTCTGTGTTCTGATTTCTGACGAATAACCTACAAACCTGTAAAACGGTAATGCATCGTTGTAAATCTACGTGAATGATTTGCAACTGCAGCAGTTAATATAAAATGACTTTTTGTAAATATCTTTTATTTCGGTGAAATCTTTTTACCTTTTAATCTGAAGACTATAAATTATTCTCTAGTAATCCGAACTTAAAACTACTAAAAACGAAACTTCTGTATTCAAGTGGGAATCCTTTGTGATCATTCCGATGATATCACTTATGTACGCTGAACCGAAATATGCGATCGCACCGTTGTCATTAATTGACAAAGTCCAATATCAAAACTCGTGTGCAATGCTCGGTGTAATGAGTGAGTCAAACACAGTTAACAATAAACACAATGCTCAAACGTCACTATTTAACAAATTCATTAGTAGATTTTCTGGAAAAAAATTAGATCAATTATGCGAAGCAGCAATTTGATATTTGATGCGTTTATTGCTATTTACCAATGAAGTTTGAAATGTATTGTAACATATTATAGCCATCCTCAATTTAACCAATCAGTGATTACATGAATGACATGGAAACAAATTACATGGAGTCTATCAACTTTATATAATATACATCTGAGCTTGTCATTCACATGGATTTGAGTGTTTTGGGGATGAGAACATGTGCTGGCAATCAGTAATACGAAAGCTTGTATTTTTTGTACAATTGAGCGTAACATGCAACATGATGATTTATTATGCTGACGTATCTTAAAAAAATACTTTGCAGTAGAATGAAATTTTAACTTAGAATACATACTTGGTCAAACATTGCGCTTATTATTAGATGCCACCAAAATCATCATCAATTTAATCGAAACGAGATCCTTTAAGTTGGAATAATCTGATCAAATACGTGAACTAAATTTTATGGTTTAATCATTTAAATTCTTGGATTACAAGGCAATGTGAGGACACAACTATCAACTAAGTTGTACTTCAGATGACAAATTTTGAGTCACAGTACGAACGAACGAGTGAGAACACCTCACAAGGTTTCATTCGACTACACGTGTTAAGATGATTGGGTCGAATCGATATGCTCATCTTCTCAGTACAATCTTCGCTCAATCAACAAGTAAAATGTTCGGTCTTTTGCTTTGGCAATTTGAGCGTACTACGGCCAAAGTAACTTGACAAGGATTTCAGATTTTCGTTATACTTATTGTTGTGTGAAAGTTGTTTTCCTCTAGAGATTTCCTCTACGATAACATGTTGAGAAAATAAAAATGTTTTCCCGCAATTGCTTTGATTCACCAAAATTATGACGTACAGATAAAACATAATACAAATATCATGGGTTTAATTTAGCAATAAATGGAAAAACATATGAAAATATGAATACAAATTAGGTGTGCTCAGTTTATGTGAACTCCACAAACACAAGTGTCTTATACACCTGTGTTATTTTGCCTAGACAATGTGATCTTAGTAGAAGCTTTCGTCGAACACATAATTACGGAATGAGTAGAATATTTACACAAAATTGTTACAAATAATAAATTGAACATTATTTTTATTTTTCGATATCTCGCGTTTCCTCAAGTTTCTCATGATTATACATATTAAATAATCTTTTTAGGTCCGAAGCTGTTATGCTTACTAATATTTAGGTCGGCTGCTTTGTTGACTGCGATTGCTGCTGTTTTTGCGTTATGCGTCAATAAAATCTTCTTACATATACTAGTGAGTTTCAATATTTAACATAATATTTCGCTTGAATCGTTATAATGGACTTAGTTAATAATAATACCCACATACGCTATCGTGTGGTGCACATCACGACTGTTAAATATTTCATTGTGCTCATAACCTGCTATTTATCCAACTTCACTTCTGTATATCTTTTCGAATGTATACATGACCCAGCCATCTTAGGTAGTGTTGTTTCAGTAGCTTGGGCATGCTCTGTAGAGCCTTGTTTAAAAACACTTCAGCGTTCGTAATATATATTCAGGATACGACTGATGCTTCGTTTTATATCTAACATGAATGTAACAGGTCTTACTGTCCTTGCGTAAATGATTTAGTACTCAGTCGATGAATAACATCCTATTTCTCTTCTCAGTCAACGTGCGTTTCCTCCAGACACCCTAGTTCAAACGTGACAAGATAGCATCTGCTCTGTTAATCCGCTTATTAATCTCCTAATCTAGCTAAAGGGTATTCGCGATGGTTAAACCGTTATATATGAAATGAAGCACTGATTGAATCTGACAGTTTTCAACAGTAATGTTGAGACAACGCAGTCCCTTGTCCAAAGACGTTGATCTCACTCGTACTGATTGTTAGCACCACCCATCAAATCGGTTCAGATTAAAAAGCTTTCCACAATCTAGTGCGTGTAGGTAAATATATTTTGTTTTGGTCGGAAAAGCATTTCATGACATCCGATAAGAGAAAATACAGAGGAACGTGAAAGTTAGACTATATT
The DNA here is from genome assembly GCA_013407085.1 of Atriophallophorus winterbourni. Taxonomy (NCBI): domain Eukaryota; kingdom Metazoa; phylum Platyhelminthes; class Trematoda; order Plagiorchiida; family Microphallidae; genus Atriophallophorus; species Atriophallophorus winterbourni. The sequence continues at coordinate 4,246 of JACCGJ010006938.1, read as the reverse complement.
TATGTTTGACGTCCAGGTGTTTCTCCGAAGCTTCTAAAATGCAACCATTAAAACCTCCATGCAGAAGTAAAATGAAATAACTAGTTTGGGCTTTCAAATAATAAAAACTATTTGCTTACAACATTTTGAAGAATAATTACATTTTAATTGTTGCAGTCTCCTCAATCACCCTTTTCCTGAATAGCTTGATGAGCTTCGTGTCTCGCATCCATTGTGAGACACACTTGACCTGCCATCCATAAAGAAACAAATGGTTATGAGGCTGTAATCATGATGTTCTACACCAGTTGCTGAGTTTAGGTGGTATTCCGTAGTCACCCAGGGCCTTCACATTCGCTAAGCTGTAGATTGCACTTTTTAGCTAATCAAACGTACTGGAGTATCTAAGTATTTGAGCGTCGCTATACGCTCAACATTTCCAAGTGCATGCGGTAAAACTGTACTGTCTCTTGAGTAGAGAAAAGAGAAGTGACCAGTTCGCCTTGTATTTGCTGATCTTCTTCGACAATTGGATTACCAGAAAGTGAAAGATGTTTTTTTTGTTTTTTTTGACTGAGATATCATTTTATCCCAACAAACATATACAAAAAAGTTCACCACTGTGCTCAGGTTTTCAAATTTGAGGTTATTTTCAGTCCAATAGTCATTTACGCACCACCTAGGTGTTGTCTGGACTCCAATTCTAGCCTCTCTTAGACGTTTTATCTTTCCATCGGGAGGATTTATTTTGAGCATAAAGAACGAATATCGTTTCTCGTCTAATATAGTAGTGAACACGGTAGCTGTTGATTTAAATATTCTTAATTTCGAGGTTTCTATGGACCGTATGCGAAATCAGCATCTCGACGTATTAAGTTTTAAAAGATTACCAGTTTTCAGAGGATGAATATGGTAGACTTTTTTGTTGAACTCGCTTTTTAAAGATTGTTTTTCAAGGTTCGGTTCGCAATTATCACAATCCTTGACTTACACCACTTTGGGGCGGTGAAATGTAGTCTGGTGAAGCTTTCTTTTTTGTAGAAGCCTGTACATTGTCACAGGGTAGCTTTGAAATGATCTGGTGAAGAGTAAGATTTTTAAATTTGTACGCCTAGGAAGAAAACGATCAAGTTGAAGCCGAAGCTTAGATCAAGAATGTTTTAAATAATCCTTATTATGCGGCTTCATTTGAAAGAATGTGTTAGGGATAAGCAGACTGTAATGTTAACACACTTCTTACATGCGTTTTCCATCATCTTTTGTACTACCTGCTTCAATCTATACTAGATACGTTGGCTTAGACTCGAGATCTACACCGAAAGTGGCATTGAAATCATTTAATTCCATTACAAAATTTAAGACATAGGCTAATAGTTAAATATAGAACAATAATAAATGTGTGTGCTTAATCCAAGTAAATAAGAAAGTTCTCACATGTAAGGTAATACGGATCCTGTTCACACTGTCCCCAAATGATTAGTACAAATAGCACGAAACTGGTCGTGGTTTGTGAGTGATGAGGATGAAATGAGGATTTTTGTTCTCACATACTTGTTAATCCATTACTCAACATTCATCAGGCGGATACACCTCAACAATAATTTTCATAGTTCAATGTAGAGTTCTGCAAATCCGGCATGGCACCCTGTGTCATTTTTTTCAGAATCAACGTTGGGTTAATTTAAATATTAGTCGAATTTTGGCGAACAAGAAACTGAGCATAGCACCTTATGAGTTCTCATCGCATTATAAAAGCAGGTTGCATGTATTTTTTTTAATTTTAACTTGTTTTGTTTATATTGGTTTCAATTGTTACTAACGGTTCACACAATTATTTTCCAAGAATATGGATTATCATTTCTTAGCCGGAGCAATTAATACAAAAAATGGTTTAATGAAACATCATCTGTAAAATAAGTATTTGCTCTGCACAAATAATTTAAGATCTAGTAAATTATGATCAGCCTATGTGAAATCACTAATTTTTCACATCATAAGTAAAAACATACTTTATTTTTCATTCATTCTTTCGAAAGAATCTTGATTTAATCGAGAAAAACTTTCACCGATAATGCGGTACTTCGTTTAGAATAAAAGACGAATGCAACGTCTCTCACAATACACTTTTATTTTACCTCATCCGATAAATTTGCAACATTTGCTCAGGTTAGCCTTTTGACGGGATTGTTATTAGCTGCGCATATAGCGGCGACCTGGTATTTCGGCCTCTCCAGTTCAAAGGTGAGTATTACAAATTTCCAGCTTCTTCGTTAAACAAGGTGTAATCCACGCAATGCCTATGAAATTTATTATTATAAAAAAATTTAAAATAAAATATATAGATCAAACGAAACATGTGCAAATAAGACGAGCGCTTTTACCACTGGTAGTTTTTGGCGTTATGTGTGAAAGAAGAGCATCACATCCAACTGGTAGCGCTAGGTTCCTGTTCAGAACGCCCGAGATTAGCCCAAGGTGGCAATGTTTGCACACTTCCATAAATCGCATATCATGCGACATAAGCGGCCACGTTCGTGGACTGGAACAAATTCGAATTATTTAGCAATGTACGTTCGATTGCTGGACACCTTTTCCAAGAGTAGAAAAATATGTTGGATTTTCCTAGATATAGCTGGAAGCTGACTTTGGGATCCAAGTTAATAATACGGTCTAAAAGCGTTTGCAGCATTATTCCATTTTTAAAGTCTGGTCTGTCCATGTGTGTATATAAAATTCGCAATATTTTTCAACGCTATCGCGAACGCGAGCCACAGTAAATTTGTAAGAAGCTGTAATTAGGCTAACGATGTTGAATGAGAGATCCTACCATGAAATAGATATCCCATTAGTAACCACTGTCAATGAAGTCGAAGCACTGCGGAGATAATTAAGCATGAAATAGTTTACTGTCGATAGCGTGCGCGTTGATCCAAAATCCTACGCTATATAAATATTTGAACTACGATTATACTTCGGGAAAATATCTAAAATTAGCGTCCAGCTGTGTGTGGATAAACTGATCTTTCGTAATTGTAATCTATCTGAATCGCAAAAAGCCAGATTGTGTATTTCATTTTATCTCTTATTTAGTTTCACAATATACGTGAGTCCGATTCTAGTTGATATATTCTTTTAATATACCAATTCATCCTTCAAAATATATTAATATGTTTAATTACATTTTGTTCGGTAAATAAGTCATTAATGAACCCTTATTTATTTTTGCGAAATAGATTATAAATAAACCTCTTCGCGGTAGCTGAGAGCGGAAAATTTCATTCATATATCAGGTGTCATGAAATGATAATTCAGAGAAAATTCATACTTTCAATTTTGTTTTCCCGTTTTTCTCTCTTCAATGCAACTCAACTTGCAAAATAAATCACTTAGAATCTTGGAATTCCATTGTGACTTGTATTGACTTCCTATTACAGCCGATAAGCCAGAGTGCTTGTCGAAACCTGAGTTTCACGATCGTTGCAAAATATTCGTCAGATTATTGACAATTTACGATAAATACATGATAGTCGCGCAACTGTGACACGGGCACTTTATGGGTAAGTTGAATTTCATTACAATACTAACACAACTAATACACATTTAAAAAAATTGAAAACTTTTTCTATATTGATCTCAGAACTCAGAACTCAGAAATTTGTATGGTAGTAAAGCATTAAGCTTAACAATAACCATAGGATGACAAGGTATATAGAACATAAAAAATATATAAAATATATAAAATATCTCGAAAATCAATAGGGACACTCGCATACCGCATGGTTCGTCATAAACTCATCGAGTTTGGAAGCGAAAACCTCAACAGATTCTGATCTGGTGATTTCTTCAGGCAAATAGTTTCAAGTGAAACAAATTCTCACCAGGAAATTTTACGACGTATATTCAATCGAGAAGGCGGAATGCTTAAAGCCTTTGAATGTGTTCGTGTTCCACTAAGGTCATTGGGCTTTAGCAAGTGTTTAAGGGTATGGTTTACAGAATGCAGGATTTTGAAAGTCAACATAATGTCACTGCGTATCCGCCGTTGGGTGAAATCATGTAGCTTTAGTTTTAACATGCGCTCTTTGAAAGGCAAATTTCTGTACGGTAAGACCAACTCTGTAGCACGATGATAAATCCTTTCGAGTAGTTTGATATCCTTCCTCAGTCATGGTGCCCAGGCTTGGATGGAATATTCCATAACAGGACGTATATACGTTGTAATTACCCGGGGTAGTGTTTCAGGCGTAAAAATCCGGAATATTCTTTT